>JASCZW010008010.1:0-56564 GCA_034211315.2 Aedes japonicus
TTAGCCGCAATTCATTCTTAGACGAAGCTAGGAGCAATTTTCAAATACCTGATATCAAATAATTAAGAAAAAAAACGACAGAAAGTGCACTTTCACTTTCTTGACCAGTCTTTTATTGTTGTTTATTCTCTAATTGTCATTGGTTCAATGGCATTTGAATTGAAGATATTCTATTGACTGATAGTGGAAAATTGGATTTTTCTTGAAGTTTGCTGATTTGAAAGAAGACAAATTTGAATTCATTGTGTTTAATGTTTTTTTTTGTCTTGATTACAGTCATACCTCGATATAACGTAACCTCGATATAACGTAACTTTTTTTTCCCCTATTTTTGTAGTTTATTGTTAGCGTGATTTATCTAACTGTATATTTTTGTTTTTAAATTATTTATAAATCTGTCCAGGCTCAATCGAATCAACTTCACAGAGCCAAGCTTTCATATTTATATACATCAGGTATCTTAGAAATAAAGTTGTCCATTCTAGAATCCAAAGATGTCCATTCTTTGATCCGGTCCATATGAAATAAACAGCCCTAATACACTTCGAGTGTCCTTCAACCTATTGCGAAACTATAAAATAAACCGCTAGCTATTTTGACATTTCAAGTCCATCGGTTGCCACATCTGAAGGCAATTGAAATAAGATTGTACTAGATGGGAAGTAAATCGAAGTGAGAAAAGAGACTTGGCTACTTCAATAGTACTTCAATTGTACTAGGCTCCGCCATTCGGAGGTTTGGTAAAGTTGCTTAGCGATGTTGCGCGCAATGCTTCAACATGGCTTGTATATGCCGTCAAACTGTTTTCTGTTTTTGTGGATTGTTTGTTTTTGTGCATGTAGTAGGAAACTAGCTGTTAAAACTTCTTTGTTAACGCACAACTTATAATTCGAGAAGTTCAACTAAGTCGGAGGTTTGATCTTGTACATAGTGTTTCTGAGTAAAAATATGAAGAAGAACATAGTTCGGTCAGCATGTACCATCTATGCCATGAAATATGCAGAGGACAACATTCTCGAAAAAAAAAAAAATAGCCAACATGTCAAGCCAACTTGAGCCAACTTAACTGATATTCCGTGAAGTCAATTAAACATGTTTTGTTTTTAATTTATAGCAAAACAAAAGCGTTTCGAGAATGCTCGATACCCACAAAGCTCTCTACATCCATTTTTTTTTTGCAAAAATGACAGCACCAACGACTGATAAGCCAGAAATACTACAAGTTCAAGCTCAAGAATCTCTTACCAGATGATTGGAACAGGGGAACTCGAAAGTCGTGGTTATGTGGAAAAACACACAAAACACAACGGTATTCGTTTACTAAAAATCAGTGGCGAAAAATTGTCCAGCAATATTTCTCTTGTCGAACACATCAAAAAGGCTATGTTGCACAGATTCGGGAGGAACATTTGTCTCCTTGTCAGAACTTCAATGTTGACGAAAGTGGGCTCTTTTTCAAGAGATCCCCAATATGAACATATGTTAAGAGCCGTCAAATCAACAAAGATTGGATCACGTTCATGCCTTGCAGCAACATGGATGGGTCGCTCAAATTACCAATAATGTTGATTGAAAAGTCTCACAGACCTCGAGCATTGAAACATCTTTAGGAGTTGCCAGTATACTACAGGGCATCCAAAAGTGCCAAGGGGATGGCAAAGGAGCTCTTTAAAGAACAGTTTTTTGGGGAATTCATTACGAAAGTGACCACCTTTCTCAAGGTGGTCTCTTTTAATCAGATACGCGTAAGAGAACAACTGGCCACTGACTACACAGTTCTCGCTGCGGCAGATAGGAAGTTGTTCACGCAAAAAATACGTAGTTATACCAATACAAAATAGGAATCAATTCAACTAAAATTTTGGTTTAAATATGGACCAATAAAACTGATGGACTAATTCAACAAAACCATTTAGTTGAAATAAAACTTCATGTTTTATAGAATTGAACATCGTGTTTTATTGTTCCAAACAAAATGTTTTCTTAACCTAGCTTAACACATTTGCTGAAATAATAGACATTGATTAACTGATACGACAAAACCATTTAATTGAAATAAAACTTCATGCTCTATAGAACTGAAAAGCTTGTTTTATTGCTCTAAACAATTGTTTGCGTTAACCAACTTAAGGCATTTGTTGAAATAATAAACAATGATGGAATAATTCAAGAAAGCCATTGAATTGAAATGAAATATATTTTTTTGAATTGATTGTCCTGTTAGAAAAAATAGTTCCACTCCCCACTACCTTGGATGGTTTGCAAACTATTAAGAGTTGGCAAGACCAATACTCCCTCCGTTCTAAAACATGCAACTGAAAACTTAAGATACAATTATGCTGTCTCGCAGCAGAGCTGGCCACTTGCCATCAAAACACAAACTAACCATGAGGAACTTTATTCCTAACGTTCGTTGTGTCCTATGCTCAATTACGGAAAACTTAGAAAACTCGTTTTACGACTGCCCAAAATACCGTTGAATACGGTACGGGTTACCAGATTCATGTAATAAAACTCTAATTGGATTAATTCTTGCGAAAAAAATGCAAAGCAGATTGTGTGGCATTAACTAAGTACCTGTAAATAATAAAACATTATGTTTGAAATAAAAATTTATACATTATTTCAACACATAAAATATGTTAATGAAATTCACTTTTAAATCATTACACAATTAAAAACTATAGCCAATACTCGAGCCAACATTACTGAATTCGCGACCAACTAATTCGATGGTTTTGACATCACATTCACAAGACTTGGCTTTATTGGTCGGTAGGTCTGAGCCAGACGACAGCTAGAGAAAAACAAACAACATGTGGCTCGGCAGACTGGTAGTATGAAATGTGCATTCAAAAACTTTGTTTTGTTGAAACAATAAATTAACCATTTGAGTTTATAAATAAATGTAATTTTTATTATTCAAATATTATTTGAATTCATATAACACAGCCGTTATTACTTTAAATAATTTTATTTGTTTGATTTGAATGAAAATTTGAATTGACTTGAAACTATTTTATGAATTGATACAAATAGAAATTTTGTATTAAAATGCAAGAAATCGTTTTGTTGATTAAAAACAGAGTTATTATTTGAGAGTGAGAAAATATTTTGTTCAAGCAATAAATTAATCATATGAGTTTAAAAATAAATGTGATTGTTATGAATCACACAGTGGTGATTACTATAAATAATTTTATTGGTTTGATTTGTAAGAAATTTTGAATTGATTTGGAACTTTTTAATGAATTGAAACAAATAGAAACCTTGTATTGAAAACCAATAAAATATTTTGTTGATTCAAAGCAGAGTGATTTCTTTGCGTGTTTATGTGCTTTAACACATCTATCATAACTACAATCGAAAATTGATGCTTACTGGCAACCATGGATCATTTTGACTTTTTATTCGCGCACATAGTGGTCGAGAGATTTACCCCCTGGGTAGTCTGGAATAAGCTGAAATCAAAAGTTGGTTCCCCTTTCTATATGCAACATTACAAGAATACTGGTAAAAGTAATATTCTCAGATAAAAAGATAATATGGGAAAAAATATATAAAAAAATATTTAAAAAATTAAAGAAACAAAAAAATCAATATTAAAATTTATTGAAAGAAATTGAAAAAATATGTTTAAGAAGGGCTGGAACACCCTGCTGGGTGAATAACATTGATTTTGCGTTAATTCTTTGAAAGAGAAAAACTTACAACAAACATTCTTGGAAAAAAAACTTTGCTTCGATATAACGTAACGCAAATAAAAATTGAGTTACGTTATATCGAGGTATGACTGTATCGAGATTTTCAGCCTTGGGCCGGTTCATCTCCCGTCGTAGTCAGTCAAGCACCACTTTTGGGCATTTTCGTAACTTCTCCGGGGGTGAGATTCGAACTCGTGACTTAGGCGTGAGAGGTATAGATGTTAACCAATACGCCGGGGTCACCCCCGTGTGTTTAATATCATGTATTTGTGATTTTTATACATTTTTGTTGTAAATGTAACGCAATTTGATAAACAACAGTTTTCATTTTCATTCCGTTGCGTAAATGTACAGAGAAGATGGTTTTCCAACTCGTGAAAACGTATAACGGTGTGAAAAACATGGTATTTTCAGATGTATACCACTCACTTCCAGCGGATGTTCTTGTGACTTGTTGATTGTCATCGCAAATGCAATTTTCACTGGAAACTAAAAACGTTTGATCTGTAATGGCAAACCTTTGGAATTCCGATCGAAATGAACGATTAAAATTTGCAAATCAGCTGAAGAAATATAACAAATCGATTACAGATCAAATCCAATGGAAATGAGGTTAACAAACGAAAATAATGAATTCTCTATTTTATGTTTGAAATGGGAATAATTTCACAAAAAAACTGATGACCCACTGATTAAGAATGCAATATTTCGTAAATGCAAACCATTTGAAATAAATTAAACTCGAGAAATCAATCAAAATTTGTAAAAAGTTATAATGAACAAACGATGTGCGCAGTTGTCAAAATCAATAAGCGAGTTTTTGGAGTATCAGTCAGAAATATGAAACTTAATATGCGCCTACAACACCATCGTTTAATAATATTTTAAGTTGAGGATTTTTTTTTTAATTTACTCGTAATTTGTCATGATTTTCCATAACTAGAAATTAGAAGAAAAATTAGTATTTTCCATTTAATTCCAACTACCCTTGCTTATCTTGACAGATACGCGTATTGCGTCTACAATGTGCAGACTTCTTCAGTGTTTCGTACTAATAACTCGACTTAGGTCTTAAGTTGGAATTAAATGGAAAATACTAATTTTTCTTCTAATTTCTAGTTACAGGTACTCCACTCAACAGCTCAAACCCTCTAGGATTCATGATTTTCCATGTTTAAATAACGCTTGGAACAGTATTTAGTTGGAACTTACTTGGGAAACATGAAAAAAAATGATTATGGTAGTGGTGGTGTTTTTATTGATGTTTGTAGTGTTATTCGGATAACATTTGTATGCTTAAATTGAAAATTTGATTATTATTTTTTGAAAAAATGCCGCTCTTATGAACTTTTCAATTTTCCAGCATATCCCTGGGAATTTTTCAACTTTTCTTTGTTGGGCAAAAAGAAGCAAATTATTCGAAGACATCATCAAGATTGGTCTAGCCGTTCTGGAGTTTTAGCGTTACTAACAAGAAGATCGTCAAGATCAATATGAAGAAAGATATTCTGAAATTGTTATCTAAGACAGACGCGGACAAAGAATTGAAAGCTTAGATTTAATGAAAAGAGTAAGACGTGGAGGGTCCGCTTAGGGAGGCGAGTAGCCGTGAGACAATGGAATAATTCTTCTTTATATTGGCTAGCTTTGCTTTAATAGTCTCTTGAATAAAAATACTAAAAATAATAACCTAAACTCACAACTAAAACAATCGCTACAGTAAAATGTTACGTGTCTGTAAGGTTCAATCAATAGATTAGTTTGCCATTGCCCTTCCTTCAGCATCGGCTCTGGACTGACTTGCGCTCTTATTGCCCCACCAAATGTTGCAAAATGAAAATGAAAATAAAATCAGATAGGTCTCACCGAAAAACGTTTAAGCTGAACAGTCTTCATTTTGTATGAAAACCCGTCCCCTGTGATGCTAAAAAATGCTTTTTTGCATCTCGCTTCACTTTTCGCCAAATATTTTCGTTCTTTTCAAAACGAACAGCACAAATACAATACGTAGGTATTTCAAGCACTGGTCGAGCACTCAACGCTGAGAAGAAGTCTGAAAATGGCAGTCTAAATATGCCTATCTGTCAAAAGTGGAAGTAAGCGGAATTTGCTCGCGTTTACTAGTGATAGCTAAAAAAAAAGTGTTTCAATTATTTTTATTTTTAGAAAAAGTGATCAATTTAATTAAAATTTTCTTAGTTTTTCAATTGTTCCGATGTGTTATTAAAACTAAGTGAAGCAACGCTCATATGCTTGAATCGTGGACCAGCAAACTCCTCCAAAAGTTTTGGACGGTCTTCATTTTGGAAAATAATTTGATCCCAAACCTTGTATCGTAATTTCTGTAATATATATATTTATTAAAAAATTGCAATTTTCCATTCTATAACTGTTCTTTACCTTTGAGTTATACTAGCAGATTTTTTTTAGCACTTTCTTGCATCAGTAACGCCATTTAATTTAGCCATTTACTGTATCAACTGATAAAAACACGTAAATCACTGCTGCAAAGATTTCCAAATCTTAATTATGTTAGACATTGTAATAAAATTGTAAAATGATAATAGCAAATAATAAACAAATTGAATTGATTGAATCAATTTAAAAAAAAACAAAATTAAATTGAAAAATCAAAATCATTGTACAACGAAAGAAAAACACATGACAGCTCTTGAAAATTCAACCATTCGTGGGCAGCGTCTGGTGCGTTCAGGTTAGTAAGACTAGGTTGGGCGGATAATTCTGCATCACTTAATATGTTCACATATCCAGTGCTAAAAAATCAACGAAGCGCTCCGACTTTTGCCCCTCATCATTTTTTATCATCATTTTAATTTTACATGAACTGAACCATTCATTGGATGATCCCGTCAATTCCTCCGGTAATAAAGCTGATCGACGGTGACAGTTAGCAGATGCAGTTGAACATTCCTGTCAATATTTTCCGTTCATCAAACTCCGACCAATAACATCCATCCTGTTTCGCCTCCGGAGTAAAAAAAAAGAAGAATCGAAACATTTTTCCAAACAACTCCTGCATTGGAATGCAAACATAAAACATTCATTTCCAGATGCGTTGTGTTTGCTTTTGCGCTTTTGGCGTCCACCTAAGCCGGGCATCATCTCATCGGTTCAATACATTCTATCAGTCGTCATAAACTCCTACTGGGATGCATCCGACGCTCTCCAAAGGGCGCATTGGCCAGCTCAATGCAGTCAGAGAAATTGAGAACTTCCCACTGGCCGCAACCCACTGACTGACTGTTGTTTTTTTTTTTCCTTCTGCCAGCTTCCACCCCACGTTCCATAGTTTTGATTGATCCGAGGGCCACTTTCGACGTTCCAACTGGATGTGCGTTGTCTGTTGCCAGCGGCAACGGAAGCTTCGTCCCTAGCTCAGTTTCACGTCCTGGAAAAATGGCCATTCGGATGCAGTGCGCGATGTTTAAATTAATTAACTTTTTGTTTCGACACATTGAAACTCGGAAAAGGATAAACACCTTTTTCCAACCATCCATCCAGCCATCCGGTTCGTGTGGACGCTTTATGATACGCGAATGCCCGCTCGTAAGCAATTCATTTTTGTGCCAAACCTTGGGGGTGGGGAGGCGTGGTTACCGTCGTCGCACCTAACCGGATAAAAGTGAAAACAAAGAACCGACTGCCAGAGGAAGAATCTGTTTGCTCGGAAAATGAAATGTTTGGAGAAGCTTTTTCCCGTTTTGGTGCCGAGCAAGCCGAACATCGGCTGTTCGATGCTGTGAATGTTTGTATGAGAATGTGTGTGTCTGTGTGTGTGTGTGCTCACGCGAGATGGGATACGTGCTGGTGGGAATGTTTGCGTTGAATGTGGGAGTTGTTATGTTTTCTGCCGTTGCAAAGTAACCAAAGTTACATCCTTGCGATGTATGAGGATGTATTTTTTGCTCTCTTGTTTACATTTTAGACTTTTGAACCAACTTTTTAACAACTGAAGAATATGTAGGACATATTTTGATAAATTATTGTCCAACCGGAATAAAAATGGACAGAGGAAGGTGTTTTCCTGATAGAAATTCCGATTGATTCTACAGGTTCAATGCGATAGACCTGCACGGTTCGTATAGTACCCTGTGTTTACTATAGCCAAAGACTCGGAAAAATCGGGAAATGCGGGAAAAATGCGGGAATCCAAAATCTTCGGGAAATATGCGGGAAAAAGGCGGGAATTTCAAAAGTCATCGGGAATGTTTGTCAAATGGAAGGAACCATACTCACACCTTTTTCAATTGATTTGAGTAGCGTTTTTGTCATTCACTCGGTCCCCCGATCTCACTGTTCAGCCTGTTCAAACCGTACCGCTCAGAGCATCTTCAGCGGTGGTCTATTTTAACATCTTTTTAGTTGATTTGCATCAGCAAACTTGAAAAGAACCAGCTAAAATAGACCAACTTTTGCGATCCCCTCACCGGTGTAGTATTTCTTGTTGTTAAACCCACCAACACTTATAATCTTGTCAATCATACAAAATCCAGAGATCAGAAGTTTTTTCGCAAACTTTTTACCATGGCCATGCATGGATTGGTTTGAGTGGTGGTGAGTGTGTGAATGCATGCATCTCGTTTAAACGATATTAGATAGTGCTGATAATGATAGATAGTGCCACTCCAACATGCCAAGGAATATGATCCTAGACATTATGCGACAACTAGAGTCAACAGATGACTTTTTCCAGCTGTTGCGATGCAGTTGGATATGTTGGCCTTAGTGTTATATAGGTGCACTGCAGCTTAACGAATGATTGCGTATGTCCTCAGCTAGTTCTCTCGACGAAAATTTGAGGGTTGGTGACCCTGAGAAATTTTTGCAAATCTGTCCTTAAGACTTACGGCTCGCAGTATTTACGCCCCCAATATCGGAAAAGGTTAAAAAACTGATGGACAAAAATTTTCTCCCAAAATTTCGAAAAAAATCTTGAGAATTCAGTGCACTTAGAAACTCAGGGAACTTATCAGAAGCTCGGTATACTTTTTAGATTTGATTTAGACTTTCCCGAGGTTTAGCTATGCTCGCTGATGTCAATGGAACATACCATAAAATCAGGGAACTTTCCAGAAAATCGAGGGGCTTTCCAGAAATTAAAGGTTCTTCCTAGAAGTTCAGACAACTTTCCTGAAATTCAGATTGTTTCTTAGATATTCAGGGAATTGTCTACAAATTCAAGGAGCTTACCACGAGTTCAGGGAAGTTTCCAAAAGTTAATGGTTTTTCATAGAAGTTAAGGGGGCTTCCAGAAGTTTACAAAACTTATCAGATTATTTTGGGTATTTTTTAGAAGTTCATAGAAGACTCACGATGTTCAGGGAACTTCCCAAAAATTCAAGGAACTTTCCAGAAAATTAGAGAACTTCTAATAGAGAACAGTCAAGAAATTCATGAAGCTTTTCAACAGTTTGTGGATCTTCCTAAAGGTTTATTGAACTTTTTAGAATTTCATGAAACTTGCTAGACATATACAGAACTTCTTAGAAGTTCAGCGAACATGTAGGAGTTCAAAAAACTTCCTTGAAGTTCAGGGTTTTTCATGAATTCAAAAAACTTCTCAGAACTTCAGGAAATGCTCACAAAGATCATGGAACTCCCCCAAAGGTCAGGAAACCTGCCGAAATTCAGAAAATGTCCCAGAAGTTCAGGGAACTTTCCAGAAGGTCGGAAAAACTCCCGGGTGCTCAGGGGATTCAGCAATTTAGGAAATTTATCAGTAGTCCTGCGATCTTCCAAGAATTTCAGAAAACTTCCTCCAAGATCGGGAAACTTTCCAAGATTAAAGCTTGCTTCAGATAGAATTGGAACAAAAACAATTGCCTGTATTTCAGTTATTTATTATTGAGTTCAAGATCTTTTTACACAAATGCAGCGTTTTCTTCATACTTTTAAGAAAAATAACGTATAAAATTATTCGTCATGGTTTCGAAGGAATTCTCGAATTTTTCCTGTAACACGGCTCATTAGGCGGCGCACACCTTCTTCGTCCATCGTTTTAGCTATCTTATTTTACCAGGTCTTCATCTGATTGATGTCTTTGACAACCTTTCCCTTTGCCTTGAGTCTCCTCTTCATGATTGCCCAGTATTTCTCAATAGGGCGGAACTGGGGGCAGTTGGGTGGGTTAAGGTTTTTCGGAACAACCTGGACCACTTTCTGCATACCATTCTTGAACGACTTTGCTGTAATGACAGCTTGCACAAATCTGGCCAAAACATTACGGGATGGTCGTGGGATCGAATGAACGGCAAAATTCGTTTTTGGAGACACTATTTTTGGTATTGTTCCGACGTCATTGTCTTATTTGTTACGAAAACTTTCGTATTTTTTGCCACAGCTGCAAATGCCCTGCCAAATCATGAATTTTCGTGCAAATTTGTCGGCAAAAACAAATTTAAATTTGGCTGGAACATCCTCCGAGCCGTTACTAAGTAAAATTTTTGACCTGGGATTTGCCCGAAGTCAGCCTTGACATAGGTTTCATCGTCCATCAGAAGACACCCGTCGAACTTGGTCAGCACCTGGTCGTATAGCTTCCGAGCACGGATTTTGGCCACACTATTCTGTTTTATGGTCCGATTTGGCTGTTTGCTCGATACGACTTGATTGCTTTCCGGAGTCGAGTTCTCTTCACGGTACTATGGGCAGCACGGAATTTTCTGGCCAAATCACGGTCCGACAGATTGGGATTCCTCTTAATCGTCTTCAAAATCTTACCACGCAGTTTCCGGTCGACAGTTCCACTCCGACGATTGGCTTGAGGCTTCCGAATCGTCGTCAATGTTTCCTTATACCGTTTGATAACGCACCATACGGTATTTCTGGGCAATTTCAGCTGTTTAGCTAGCCTAAACATAATAATTTCTGAAATGATGCAAAATAGATCCGGTATAAAACAAAATTTACAAACACCAGCGATGCTGCGATTTTTTTGCGTTTGGTCTAAACAAATAAATCCAAACCACGATTCGAACCACCGTTGAAGATGCCCTTAGAAGATCTGGCTACACGGCTGTAACAGGTGAGGCCAGAAATGAACTTATCTTTCATGTGGTGGCGAATTGCGTTTGTAAGGGTTTTAACACATGGTGAAAGAAGAATTTGGGCAGCTGTGACGTTGTTTGCCGGATTCCAGAGAAAAGAAAAAGGTTTGGACAAATTTTGGCTAGAACCAAGAGGGAGCTACCAAATTTGACAACATTTGTTGAAAATTGGCTCATCCTGTCGCACAAAAAGGCGTATTTTAAATAAATGGAAAGTGTCTGATGGTAAATCAAATTGGAAACAGTTTGGGAGCTCAGAGATTTAGCTACGAGTAATTTATATTAACTCATCTTAACAGTCGGAAAAATAAGGCAAAAATGCGGGAAAAATTCGGGAAAAATTGCGGGAATTTTTATCTTAAGATTGTGTGGCCACCCTGTACACTATCCGCCGTAGTTTCAAAAATAGGATCGGGAAAACCACCTTAAGCCAAGTCATTTCCCCCCGCTGCTCTCTTATTCGTGAGAACAATCTATTTCAATCAGTACATCATCCTGAAGATTAAAGCATTTCGCCTCAAAACACAGTCGTCAGCCCTCTTCTTGTGCCACAGTTCAGCGCCATGAATTTCTAACGAACACACCGAAGACAACGTGCCAAATTAAATAAATTAGGGTTGAAGAAACACTTCGCCAGTCATTATTTTTCGTCACTTTCATCCCAGGCAGCCCAGCATCTTCAATATCTCCATTCACATTATCATCGTAGTCGCCATCTTTCCTGTGACTGTTCAAGAGCTCCGAATCCACTCGACATAATCCAAAGACACCAACAACAACAACGAAAACAAAGCAACTCGTCACTTTTTCTCCGCTGCTTCCAAAGAGTGTCCTAGTATCTTGTAGTACATGCTCTGTTATGGCACTGCTCTTCATCGTTGTTTGCCTGTTTTTCTTAACTTGTTGTTCTTCACTAGGGCACTACTATCACCCCAACCTGCAACTACTGGGAAGGTGCTCGGTGTCTTTTTTAGCATTCCCAGACGAGTGGGTTGAAAATTTCAACTCAATCCACATTTTCCCACCCTGAGACCCCTTCCTTGAGTCGATTCCAGGCATCACAATTTTCGATGAGTCCTGCTTTTTTCCAGTTGAAAAAACTCTAGAGTGTGTCGCTCTAGAAGTGTTCAGATGAGAGGAAGAGTGATAGGTGGGGTTTTTTGGCGAATTTAACAACACGGAACGCTGATGTCTTGCACACTCACTCGTCCCGAAAAATATCCCAAACTTGAAATGATGCTCTGTCACCGTCTTCTCCGGGACTTTATTTTTCGGGGACGTAACATTGAATGAAGTGCCACTACTGGGTGGAAGGGCGATGAAAAGCGAAAATGAAATTATCCCCAAAGCAGGGGACCCTCTCCCTCGCCGTTTTGGGCCTGCCTTTGAAGCCTCACAGTGGATGGGGTTGAGGTTGGTGGTAGGATTCCAGCAGAAATGTTGTTTGGATGTGAACATTGCAAGCGAAAGCGAAAGCGGTTGCAATCATTTCAATTGCATTGGCAATGTTTGAACGCGAAGGGAAATGATTATGTAAATTGCAAAACCTTGGCTCTAGCATTGTTATCAGGACAAATTGAGATCACTCGTTCGAAGGACGCTCGACTGCAGCGTGTTTTGATTTTCGAAATAACTACGAAGGCTTGTTGATTTTGGTGGATTGGAGCGGTCTCCGCGGTTTCAGGTACCCTTCACGTGAAATTGGAAATTTCCTGAAAACCCTACTATTAAGGTTGTTAGTACTGATTAGAGGTTCCATTTCCCGACCAATTTGCTTGTTCCGGGACTCGGGATAAATTTTGTTGCTTGTCCCGGGAAATTTTTCAATGTGCTCAAAAACGCAATTTTGTGGTTAGGAATATGTTTTATTCATCAATAAAAAAATCAATGGTTCAAATCAAGTAACTGGTCTTATTAATTTGAATTCGTCCTCTGAAAATACGACTTCAAAAAGCAAATGTTATTAATGCTTTTATCGGACAGTGAGGTTCCCTTTTTAGAACATATATTTCCGGAGTTCAAAAAGGCGCACTCGCTATCGGTTGACGTCGGTTTGATTGATTTTAAGCCGCCAAAAATGATTTCAGGATTCGGGCTTAACCTACCATGTAGCTCAAAAAGTGACAGCTCTTTCGCAATTATTTACTTTTGAAAAATCAATCATTACCGAATCAGTCTGGGACGGGTTGGCATATTCCTTTATATCCGATTCCAGCTCATCACGCATGCTTGATGGTGTCGATCCTAAATCGCCATGCATACAGGACAATCCAGCATTCAACTCGGCAGCACTATCATTGGTCTGTCTTTGGCAGTCTGGCAACAATCGAACTCCCAGTTCCTTGATGAACTTTATCATTTGCGTTTTCGATGAGCTTTCCAGTTCTGCTGGCAGTTGCGTTGACAACGGAAGACTTTGAAGGAACTTCAGCGCTGTTATTATTTCCTTTTGGCGCCGTTCGTTGATTCTTTTCATGATTGCATCGAACAGGTTGTTTCCAACTTTGGAGCTACTTTTCTTAAGCTTCGAATACAAGAAACTCAAGCTGCCTTCCGCAGACAGCAATGTAGCATCTCGTCTTCCCAATGCTTCCGAAACGAGTCTGATTGGCTGAAGAGCTTCTTAAAGGTTTTTTGCAACCTCTAAATCACTGTCTAACATAAGACCTGAAAGACCTATTTCGGAAAGTGTCTCTTTGATGCAATCTAAAAAGCGAATGAAGTGCTCCAGCATCGTTTCAGTCGAGTTTCAACGAGTTTTGACGTCCACACACAGTTGAAGTGTTTTATGTAATATTTTCGTGATTTTTTTTTTGAAGCTGTGCATTCTTAACAGGCGATTTTTGAAAAAAAAATCACTACTCTTCGAATACGTTTCAGAGACTCTCCAAATCACGTGATGTACAAGTCTACAATTGAAATAAATTAGCTGTTTTCTTTAATATGAACATGAACATTCCAATATATTTACCCGAAGAACCAACTACATCGTCGTAGTTATCACTATCCGAATCGTCGCCATCTGAACTCCTCGATTCGTAAACCTCCAAGTGAATGGCATGGCTGTAACACTGCTGATGAAGGTAATCCGACAATCTTCCAAACTTCGTCATCACTTGACCTCCGTCAGTCGTTGATGCTACAATGTTTCCATCCTTAATACCGAATTTCCGGACCATATCCTTGACCATTGTTCAAACCTTTTCTGCAGGTAGTGATCCACAAATTTTGCCGAGACCCAGGTTGTAGAATGATCCGTCAGAGAAATGGACATTCACGTTTAAGTAGCGCTTGTTGCTTAGACTTGTCCATTCGTCCAAAGTGAGACTAACCAGCTCACCGCTATCGATACGCTTCACTATTTCATCCCGCGTTTGTTGCTGAGCATATCCATACTATTCGGTGACCAGCTTCATGGCGGATGTATTCGAAGTTGGCAGATCGATCGATTGTCCGAAAATCCGTCCTCTGCTGCCAGCTGAGCTACACTTTCCGCCAGTGACTGACGTATAACGAACTTGAGCATCGATACTTGCTTCACTGGGACATTCGGTGTGGATGATTTAACTTTCGCAGCAGCCTCACTAGGATTTGTGGGGGGTTTGGAATTCATGTCGCGTTTGTTCTTCCTGTGCCGGAGCAAGCCACTGATCGAAGAGCCCTTGCACGACAAAATTTGCTCGCACTTCCGACATCGTGCATTTTCTTTGTCATCCGCAATTCTATCGAAGTGATTCCAAATTTCAGCCATGCCTTTAAAATAATTGGATGTAAGACTACTTTAGCACAAATTTTGTATTATGACTTACTTTGATGTAACGGCAATCCGAAATTATTCAATGAACACAGAAGCAGTAATCAGTGAATGAAAACAATGTTTTAGAATGGAAATGACAGCTTGCGTCGTACTGGCGCGCGCGCGTGTGTGTGTTGAATGTGTAGGCAAAAATGCGAATGCCTACTAAACCAACACAAAAGGAATGATGCATTTTCATGAATGATGTATAACATCGATGTAGGTACAGTAAATATGTATGCTGGCAGTGTATGGGTTATATTGAATGCGCGTAAATGGTACACTGAAATTTATTGGGAAGTATCAAAGCGAAAAATATGTAAGAAATGTGTATTCCGGGAATCCCGGGATTTTCGGGACGGTGAAAAATCTTATCCCGGGATTCAGGAAATCCCGATTTTTTCAAGATCCCGGGATTTTTTGTCTCGGGATATCCCGGGTTGGAACCTCTAGTACTGATACCTTTTTTTTGAAAACCGGTACTGCTAATATCCTCAAGGGCATCCTGGACTGATTGTAGTCTCTCGATAATCGTCTCAAGGAATCGTATGATTCCAGTAAAAAGCCGATCTATTTTGTTTATGAACTGTCAATCGCAAAATGTTGCGTCACAAACCATATCGAAATAAAAAGAAAACTCAGAAATGTGTAATTCTATACTATTTGTAAGTTGTAATTTAATCACCTTAAATGCATGAAAAAGGCATACACTCACCACAGTATTATGGGCCACCCAGTATTATGGGTCAGTCATTGCTTTATTACCAATATAAACATAACATAATAACGCTAAACAATCAAGTATATGTTTAACAGATATGAATAACGTATGCTTATATGCTTCACAGTGAATCACTAGGCTCAGACGTGTGTAGTTTCTTATTTTCCCGATAGAAGTTAGAAGGTTATGATCAGTTGTTTATTTGTTGTTGTTTCTGCTGTCACCATCAACATTCGGTCGTGGAAAATAAGTAAAATTCGTGTGTAAAATGCGGTACTCATGAGTGGAATGGATGAATCTCCAAAGAAAAGGTATTTATTCATTTAATTACGTTATATTCACGCCATAATATTCGTGTTCAGTAATGTTATATGAAGCTTAAAATTGGCCCACAATACTGACAACGAAATTCAGTTTTCCCAGTATTATGGGTCGGGTGAACTGAGGAACAGTGGTTTGCTGATTCATTTACATACATCCTTTTTAATTTGTTTAGAAAAAGCAAGATGCCTTCCAGAAAAACCGGAAAACAGAACCGGAAATCCTACGAACACGGTGTTTTGAATCTGGCTCTCGATCAGGCAAGACAAACGGGAAAAGTTCGCGAAGCTGCAAGAAATTACAATGTCCCATACAGTACACTTCAACGGTACCTTCAAAAACCGCCAAAAAGTAACAAGTCAGGACCTAATACTGTTCTTCTTCCCGAAGAAGAAGCCAAAATCGAAGAATGGATTCTTTACATGGCCAGAGCAGGGTTTCCGATCAGTGAGTCGGTTCTTACTCGCACAGTTGCGGAGTATGCTAAACAGATCCGGAAAACGCAGGAGTTGCCAGAGTCATTTCCGAGTAAGTCATTGTAGGATTTTTTTTAGGTAAATTATGTTCACTTTACTCTATTTCAGGCAAAAATTGGTCCCAATTCTTTTTAAAACGACATCCCACTATCAACAAGAAGTTTGTTACGAGGCTGCCGAAAGCTGGTGCAAAAGTAACTAAGGATCAAATTATCGGATGGTTTGTGGAAGTGGAAGACAACCTCAAAGATGTTGACGTTGATCTATCGATCTTCAATGATCCGCGACGCATCTTTAATTTCGATGAATCGGGATTCCAGCTTGTGCCAGCTAGATTTAAAGCGCTGTGCGACGCTCGGGCCAGCAATGTTTACTTTGTGAACAACAATTGTGACGAAGAGAATTTCACAGTACTTTTTGGCAGCAGTGCTGACGGAGTGCTAACTCCACCAATGATCATCTACCCCGGCAAGCGAGTAACACGTGAAATCGCGGAGAATGTTCCAGTTGGCTGGTCTGTAGGAATTTCGGATGAGGGATGGCAAACTTCGAAAACATTTTTTGAGTACATAGTCAACGATTTCTACAACTGGCTTTTAATCAAAGAGATCGAGTTTCCGGTTATTGTCTTCATTGATGGACACAAAAGCCACGTCAGCATTGAGTTGACACAGTTCTGTACGGACAAGAAAATCATCTTGGTTTCCCTTTTTCCGAACTCTACCAGGTTCCTACAGCCGCTGGACAAAGTTTTTTTCGGGCCTTTGAAAAAATTTGGTTTAAAGTGTTGGGGGATTTTGTTTCAAGTAAGGCTGATGCCAGGGTGAATAAGGCCAACTTTGGAAAATTAATGAAAACAGCCATCGAGAGTTTTTCGAACTCAAAGGAATGCCTGAAAAAAGGATTCAAATTATGCGGGATATGTCCATGGAATGTGAGCGAGATTGATTTCAGTTCCTTACCATCAAATGTATCAGAGGCCAAAACTGAAAACAACAGTGAAAATCAATCTGAACCAAACACAAATTCTAATGCTGCGTTACAAGAGCAATCGTCAGATTTCTATAAACGACAACTTTGGTACATTGAAACAGGATTGGAAACAGAGGCTCTATCAAGATTCACGGATAATTACCTCAAAGACTATTGGTATGGACCTCTGGAGGAACTGGCGTTTTTCAATTTTTGGAAAATTATTAAGGGCAAGTCAGAAGGATTGATGTTTACGGAGCCCCTAAATCAGTTCGGTAGTGTTTCTATAAACTTCAGTATCGATGATAGCGGCAATTGTATTCCAGCTGAGATAACAGATGATTCAGGGCTTGGTAAGTTGTTTTTATTAAATTTTATATACAGCTGAACTACATAATTGGATTGCGTTTTAAAGCTAATGAATCGAATATTGAAGAGCCTGTCCGAAATGCTGAGTCCATAAATGAGTCTATTCAGGAAGATAACGTAGGATCTAACCTTCAATCCAACGATCCTTTCGATGATGTGCTCATTTGGCCTCGAGTAGATGATAAGAAGGTTGGTCGTAAGCGGAGAATTCAAGAAAATGTTCCATCTGTGGCAACTGGTACAAAATGGTTAGAATGGTACAACAAGAAGAATCAGTCGAAAAGAGAGCAGGAAGAAGCCAAGCTAGCAAGGTACGAACAAAGAAAATTGCAGAAACAGAAGAAGGAAGAAGAAAATCTACTGAAAAAATGGCAAGAGAAGACAAGAAAAAAGAGAAGGCAAAGTTACATACAGGCAAAAAGACAAAGAAGCGACTAAGCAAACAGTAGAATCTGAGCAGGAAAACAAGAAAATCAATCAAAACTGATAAGAAGAGAAACAGAAACATTACACATCGATTAATTACTTATAGTTTTTCTTTATATCAACTTTTTATATGTATATAAACCCGATGAACATGTAACAATAAATGTATCATCATGCAGAGTAAAACGGAATAAAATAAGTCTAAAATAGTAGCAAATAATATTTTTTATTTGACTGACCCATAATACTGGGAACATTGACCCATAATATTGGTCTTACTCAAAAGTGGCCCATAATACTGGGAATTGGATATGTCGGTGAATTCGTTAATTTACAATAAAATGCGCTATTTTATTGCAGAAATACATGCAGGATATCAAAAAAAGAAATATTAACTATTGATCAGGCAAAATACAATGAACAGAACCTCTTCTTCTGCCTACTAATCAATATTTAAAGAAAGGTTTCTTGCTTAACTGGCCCATAATACTGGGGTGACTGTAGGTTGATTTTTATATTATTTTGGTTGCCCGCACAGATAAAAAGAAACATTGAATTTTCTGCGTTATGTAATGCACATAAAGGGAATGCTAGATTTGCCAGAAAATAATGGGATATATCATGTAAATTTAAACCAGATAACGCCTGAATCCAGCCTGTTGTATGAAAGATTTCCAATATTGTTGTATGGCACATGAGAAGTTGCAAACAATTTCGTTGTTTACGCCTCCTTTAGCTTGGATTTAAACGAGGGGATATTTTACACGCTTGTTAAAATTAATTATTTTTTTCTGTGCGCGGAAGGATGAATTTTCGAAAGCTGTCAAACTTTTTCTTTCATTGCACAGTGATTATGATTTTTCAAGTTCAATTTGAATCCTAGAGGGTTGGAGATGTTTAGTGGTATACTTGTAACTAGAAATGAGAAGAAAAAATAGTTTTTTCCATATAATTCCAACTACCTTTGCTTATCTTGACAGATACCCGCATTTTGTCTACAATGTGCAGACTTCTTCAATGTCTCGTACTAAGTTGACTTATTAGTACGAGACACTGAAGAAGTCTGCACATTGTAGATGAAATACCCGTATCTGTCAAGATAAGCAAAGGTAGTTGGAATTAAATAGAAAATACTAATTTTTCGTTTAATTTCAAAGTTTAATTTCTTTCCAAAATAGTTTTTTTACCTATGATTTTCATTGGAGTGTATTTGTGTGCTATTGTTTATAGTTATTATTAAACTTGTGCTGTTCATTTAAAAATGGACATGGTTGAAAATATTTCCTGGATAATAGAGCGCTATTCCTGAAGAAACAGAATGCATTCTTTTACATCACGGGGTCGGCTTGCTATACAAAATAAAGACCGATCATCAGCAACAATTTTCGGTGACATTTATCTGATTAGAACTAAATTTGAACGGTATTGCTAAATACGTGCCATCCTCAAAACAACCCTAGTAGCACACTTGTTGCCATTTAGATGCAATAACATAAATATAACTTGCTAAGTCATAATCAAGTTACTACAACTAATTATGATCGTAGAGTGCTACTTGGGAAAATATACTTTGACGATGGAAGTGTATGCACAATATCAAATTCAAAAAATTGTATGGCGATAGGTCTACGTGGGGGAAGGGGTTGCTGGTTGTCTGATATTTTCAAAAATGCACAGAAAAAAATAATTAATTTTAACAAGCGCGTAAAATTTCCCCTCGTGTAATTCCAAGCCAAAGGAGCGTGAACAACGATATTGTTTGCAATCCTTCATACAAGAGGCTTGATTCAGGCGTTATCTGGCTTAAATTTACATTAAATATCCCATTATTTTCTGCCAAATCTAGCATTCCCTATATGTGCATTAGATAACGCAGAAAATTCAGTGTTTCTTTTTATCTGTGTGAGTCTACTTGGTTTATGAACAGGCCCAGTAATTCAGCCAACTGCAATGACCATCTGCCTGCGTTTTGATCGATGGTGAAACATATGTGAAAGAAGCGTCAAGAACGAACAATTTTACACCAAGGTCATCGGCAAAGATGTGAGCATCTTGTAGAAGTCGTTTGAGGTGGAAAAATTTAGCCAAAAGGTTCTCGTCTTCTTCTTTCTCAGCGTTTCTAGCTTATTGCTTGCTCTCAGCTTAGTGTTATAAATGCACTTCCACAGTTATTATAGTAATTAGGAGCTTTCTTTTTGCATGAGTATGATTTTGTGGTAAGAACAATCGTACCTTATGCCTAGGGAGTCAAGAAGTGGTTTGTGGTTTGTTATTTCTGTACCAGTCTTAAGGGTGTACGGAATCAAATTGCGACAATCACAAATATTCAGCAATATTCGCCCGTTCAACCAATCATCTTTAAACTTTCAGGGAGCAAAATAAAACATGTTATGAATGTAGAAGGTGATGTTCGCTTATCACCATGAGGCATCAAGAGTGGATAGTAATGAAAGAATGGAAGGTATGAAGAGAAAGTATTGAAAGTCCCGTCTGTGTACGGCAGGTTGGAAATAGAACAGATGTTTGAAAATTGAGCGAAAGGGCATGGATCCACTCTTGGAGCGAACATCTCCTTCTACATCATAATCGTTACTCCACGCACGGAGAATACAAAACATAACAATAAAGGTATGTAAAAACCATAAATGGTGGTAACCATTAATCATACTGGTGGGGATCAGTATCGCAATGCTTTACGGTGCTTCTCTCCGAAGCCTCTACGTTAGAGATGAGGAGAAAAACTTGAGTGATCTTAGACGTTGCAAACAGGGTTGCCACATGTACAGATTTATCTAGATTGACACAAATTTTTTTCATATTTTTTATACAGATATCTGTATATAAAGATTACAGATTTTTGAGATAAAACAAGATTTTTAAGATTTTAAGCAATTGTTTGTCTATCCAAAAACCTAAAATTAACACATGAGTACATCTTAGGATCCAACTTTTTACCATATATTTTTAGTGTACTGTCCTAGGCCAATGAAGCAAAAGAAAACAATTTAAACTAACACTACAATGACAGCTAACAGTCTAAATGTCAGTTTGTGTGTATGTGTTCAATGCAAACGACAATGCAAACTTTCTCTTCTTCCGTTTTGCAGTTACTGCTGATTACCTGCTTTCAATTTTCACCAAAACACAACACTGTTATGTTTAAGATTAGGTTATGTACATTAAACTGTGTTTAAATACAACTGGAAGATTATTATTCCTTTAATGATGAGACGTTCATCCAATGGCTGGCTTGTCTCCAACTCTGAAACATGTTATTTCTAGCCCGATACACGTGAAAAGCTCTTCTTTGACTTTATTTTTTGAAAAGTTTTTTTTTCCTTTCCAATTCAGATTGTAAATTCCAGATTTTGTGCAGTCAGCTGAAGTCCTTGTTAATGGTACTCCTTGCAAATATGTGTGAGGATGATAACCTGAAACACTTGACATATTTCGAAGTTTCTGATGTCGAGAAACATCTTCGTAAGAAGTCTAAAATATATATAGAGGTAACAGCAGGATAAATACTATGATCCGGAATTGTCGATGATCCCTGGAAGCTTTTTTCTCGATCAGCTGTGCTTTATATATCGAGTTGATTAAACAGATCAATAAGCGCTTTGATCCGAATGATCTAGTTCTGATTGCTGCATCAAGCATTGGCCCTCAAAAGCTGCGCAATTTGAAGGAGTTCAACTCGATTATTTCACAATATCTGAACGTTTTAAATCTGGACATCGAAAATAAGTTTCATGAGCTGAGGACAATTTGAACAATACCAAAATCCAGAACCATCTGGATATGGACACCATGCATGCCATCCTAGATCCAAGTGTTACATGAAAGGGAGTTGATCAGCTTACGTTAACATCACAACCAAAATCTTAATTCAACAAATTCATGTACACACCTCATAAAAATGTTTGATTGTTAATACCGTTCTGATTTTGTTTACCTATGCTTGAACTTTTAATAATCAAAACAAACACCTCGTGATTCTACATCATGCCAATACTTAATATACTTCAAAAGGGTGTATATTTGCTTGAGCATTATTCCAATGGTAACCCTGAGCTGTATTTTGAGTGGTTAAAGAATAATTTTCTGAAAAGTCACAAATTTCAATTATTTCACCTTCTTTTAGGGATTCTTTTTGTTTTGCAGAAAAGAAGAATTGTTCTTAATAAATGTAATCATGAGTTATAAACGTACCAACTTTCTCATCGAAATACGGAACAATCTCGTCTGTAGGTTTTATAATTGTTTCCAAGTTACAACAAACAGTTTTCAGCCACTGCCCGAAAAACCACATCTTCTTTGCCACCCTATTCTAATACTAATGAAAGTTCTCCCTCGATAGCATTTTTAGAAATACATTTTTCACATGCATGGAAATAGCAATCTGTAGTTCTGATTGGGATGCTGCAAAGAATAATGGTTGTGAAATGTGCGTGTGTGTGTGCGAGAGAGAGAGAGAGAGAGAGAGAAAGAGAGAGAGAGAGAGAGAGAGAGAGGCGTTAATTCCATTGAAAAATGCCACCCGCATATGTCAATGGCCCAAGCACCACCACTATTGTTGGTTTCAATCGGTTCTCACACAACAAATTTTACGTATTCTTCTTTTCCGCTGAAATAAACAACCACACTAGCTAGTGGCCTCAACAGCGTCTTCACTGTTGGTTTCAATCGGTGCCAACATTTATATTTCATGAGGAACCGGTTATGATGACATCGCTCACGCAGACTATTGGATACCCTAGTGGCCCGAGGTAGACAACCCTTCCGCGAGGTAAGAGATGTATTGGGAATGATACATGCAAGCGATTTATGAATTACTTGTTTGTCTGATCTAAGAGTGTAACGTCATCACCCCTCTTCCTGCCACTCTTTTAAATTCCCTACAATTGTGCCTTAGTTATACTATCCTTTTGTTTCCGTGCTGCCCAGTAAGCTGTGGTCACCCATCTGTAGCTCAGTTCCTTAAAGAGACTACAAGGATCGAGGATTTGGTAGATGTCGCAACCAAAAGCAACCAATAATGACTAGAAATTAGAAGAAAAATTAGTATTCTACATTTAATTCCAACTACCTTTGCTTATCTTCGACAGATACGCGTATTTCGTTTACAATGTGCAGACTTCTTCAGTGTCTCGTACTAATAACTCGATTGAGTACGAGACACTGAAGAAGTCTGCACATTGTAGACGAAATACGCGTATCTGTCGAAGATAAGCAAAGGTAGCTGGATTTAAATGGTGGATACTAATTTTTCTTCTAATTTCTAGTTACAGGCATTCCACTAAACAGCTCAAACCCTCTAGGATTCAACCAATAATGGCTTAAATAAGTTACCTACCTAGCCCTTTCCAGACGAAAATGTTACCCATTAACCTCTAGCCACGAGTAATTGACATCCCACTTTTTCTAATACCGAAAAATAAAATTTTTTGAACAACAATATTGAATATCGGCTCCGTAAAGTGTTACACACGCCTGAGCCGAACAGATAAACGAACTTATTAAAAAAAAACATTTGAATAACTTTAGTGTGCTTTTCTGGACAGAAATTAAACCGAGAATATAGTTAAATATCTTTTCGCTGCCGACGTCTGTTTAATTAAGCACACCGTCTACCAAAACGGATCCAAACCAAACCATTTTATCCAACATCCCAATAATTTCTCGTGGAAACGCAGAAGATTTCTCGGCTTCCTGCAAAGCGAGTATTACGTCAACTTGACCTGCATTCGGGTGAAGCCGGTGCCGGTATTGTCTTAGTTTGGGTTTTTACACATTGAGGATGTATGCTAGTCTTGAGCATTGTCGTTGGTTCTCTGTGTAATAACAGCTGATCTCACAATAACGGAGTAGCAACCTCGGGCGGTCAATCATGCTCATTAATATCGTGCATGCTCTTCAGAGGGTTTTCTTGCCGGAAGAACTGGCAACCTCGCATTTTATGAACTAGGAACACCTAACACACGCTGCTGTTCCTCGATTTTTAATTCTTCGAAAAAGTAAACGCAACATTGAAGACTAAATTGAGAGCAGCAGTAAGCGAATTGTGAAATCAATAAGCTTGAAATGCTAAAAAACTAAAAAAAAAAACGTAGACACCACTCACAAGGGCAATAGAGAAGTCGGCTTCTTAAGATACTTTCACCCACTGTTTGTTCAAAGCCAGCTCGTTTTCGAATACTTGAGGTGTTTTACGAATTTTAGCCTCTACGGTGGCTCATAACTGCTTATGGTACAGAAACTGAGAGTAAAAGTCCGTTGGACTGTCCGGAATCAATCTCCTTGCGTAATTTGACGAAAAAATTTTGTGCGCCATACAGTACAGTTCTGTCGGCGTTTCGGGTTCTTAGTCTTACTAAACCAGTAAGCACCCCAACAGGACGCTGAAATAGAAACGTGTTGCCAAACACTATGCGAGCAAGTTCTGACGAAATACAACGGATGCATTTTTATAGACAATGTGTTAATCTGTTGGAAACGGTGCAGAAATTCGCTGATGTACTCGATGATGGTGGCCATGTGGATGCGGTATACATGGATCCAAAGCAATTGGCAATGCCTTACAATCTCTCTTTCTTCAGAAGTGCAAGATATACTGGACCTTCAATGCTACTAGTAGGATGACTGCGTACGTATCTCTTAAATCGGGCCTACCAGGTTGAACAGAACAGTGTGTCATTTTGGCCAACCAACGCTACTTCTGGTGTTGGACTAGGATCAGTACTTGGACCCTTATTTTGTCAACAACTTGCTATTCAATCAAATCAAATAACTTGGCATAAAGGTTGTACGGAATCAAATTGCACCACTTTTAAATGGCTGTAACTTCAACCTGTTGGGAATTTTCTATTGAAATTTTGGGTGGAATTAGTTCAATGTGTATTTGTTTCATTTAACAATTCATCAATGTTTAACCCACACGCTAAAAAGTTACAAGCTAAGGTTTGATCCACTTAGTGTTTTGGCTTTTCGTTTTAACTACTGTGAGAGGCGCCTCTAGTAGCCATCACAAATAGGCAATGCCAGCGGAGTTATTCGGAAGGTTTGTTTTAAAGGTTCCATCAGTATTGATAAGTTATCAAAGATAGAACGCAAGAGACGGGACCAAAATGTGCACACTCACGTTGAAAATCCAACGTGGTCAGCCAGAATGATCGCAAAATATCTTTAATTCCAAAAATCTACTGTTATTACCATACTTTTACGTTACCAAGAAATATTACCGTTGAATCACTCAAAACAAAACAACTGGTAAAGTGGAACGTAATACCAGAAACTAAGAGTAAAAGTTCGTTGGATTTACTCAACCAGCAAGAACCCCAACAGGACCCTGAAACAGAACTAGGTTGCCAAACGCTGTACCAGCAAGATCTGATGAATTACAAGGGATGCATTTTTATCGACGATGAAACATATGTTAATCTGTAGGATACGCTGCAGAAATTCGCTGATGTACTGGATGATGGCGATATACTTGGATGTGTTCAAAGCATTTGACAAAGTCTCACAATCTCTCTTTCTTAAGAAGTGCAAGATATACTGGACAATCGATGCTACTATCATCCTACTGCGTACGTATCTCTTAAATTGGGCCTACCAGGTCAAACAGAACAGTGTGTGATTTCAGTCAATCTACGCTACTTCTGACGTTGGTCTAGGATCTGTACCCACACTTGGATAGTTGTTACAATCATGGACTCTTATTTTATCCATTGTTTTTCAACAACTTGCTGTTCATTTCAATCAAATGTCATAAAATATACTGTTTGGCTTCAGCTAGCGTAAAGAAGCAAATGATTGTCTGGCGCTGCTCTCCACAGATGTTCAACTGGCTTACTACTGGTGAACATCGGCAATTGACTTCTGATAACTTGGGGTATTTTTATTTATTTTTAAAAATTCTGATGATTTGCAGACTTTGATTTTTTGATACTTTGTTTTGAAAAATTTATTGTCACAAAAGGAAATGGACATTGCTCATATTTAATTCCATCTGTTATTCAAGACTTATAGATTTAGAATTAAAGCCACTATCGTGAGATTTCACAATTGCGTCTGCTGTGCTGATTTCATACAGCCGTGACGAACTCTCAAATAAATCAACTCTTTTCCCCGACCACTCATATCAATGTCACTGGCAAACTTCAGCAGCCTTTCAGTTAGATCCACCCGCAAGATTAGACGTGTCCATCATCACAAAGGCGTGACTATGCAGACCAGACCGAGTTGCACAAGTTCCAAAATCACCAACAACCAAACCATGCAAATGAAACACCAATCCAGCTGCAGTCGAAACCAGAACAGCACACTTCAAAGTGTACAAACAAACTAGTTTGGTAGTTCTATATGCAGAACACGACAAACACCAAACAGCCTGAAGCCATACACTCAGATATTTGCACCAACTGCAATCTGACGGCACCTTCTGCCGAGTCGGCCTTCAAATCAAGGCTCTGATGTACACCATCCAACCGTCCCATCTGCATTAACACAAAAAAAAGAGAGAGAAATACCCCACCTAATATGGCTCGCTGCAAAAGGAAGGCTCCAACACAACGACAACGACAACGACGACGACGACCGATGGCATAGGGAAAGTTCTGTAACAACATAGCGCTTCCCAACAAATAGAGCACTCCCCACCCACTCCGTCCATGATCCGAAACGAAAAGCTACAAAATCATGAATTATTGCCATTCAACTCTCCGCGAGGATTACGTCTCACATGGCAGCAATCACATGGCCAAAGGATGCACTGCGAATTCCGGATATCCTCGCTCGAGTAAAGGGAAGCTACTTCGGCTGTCCCATGTTGGGGAAATAGTGCGTGTTGTCAGCACACTCATGGCCGGTGTCAACTATCGCACGAAAGAGGCGTGCATAATCAGTAAAATTCGCATTCTCGAAACTAAGAGCATTCATCACCGAATCGCCATAAGAAGGATTATTGCCACTCAGTTATGCTCCTTAAGGAAAGGCGCAGGCGAAAAAAGGCCAATAACTCATATTGCCACTCTCGTTCTCCAATTCCCAGCAAGAAGACAGCAGGGCAACTTGGCGCCGAAAGCCAGAAGGAAGCCATCAGTAATCCGGCTTAAGATCCTTCCTTCGGAGTTGGAATGGAAAATTCTCCTACTGCCATGGATTCATATCTGTAGAAACAACCGCCAGGAATGAACTGAAGGATGATAATTAACGACGATAATAATGGTTGCGGTCCCTTGTTTCAGTGGGCTTGGATTCGGCAAGATTTTGTTTTTTCGTACTTGGTGATGAACTAACAGTGAGTTTCCAAGTGGATCAAGTCCAACTGATTTCGACAAGCTTTCATTTTGATGAGAGGACGTGATTGTTTGATCTTCCGTTTTTCGGGTCATTAATCCGCGTAGCTTAGAGTTCCGCTTGGGTTCCCAGCTTACAAACTATTCTGCGAAAACAGAGAGGGGAGAAAGTGAGCTTGACTTATCAGTTTACAATAAATTAAATCGATCATCCGCAAACATCATTTTTTTCCTGCTCTGTGTAATCCAACACAAATCTTATTTACGAAAGAACAACAAGAAAACGAAGGCGTAGATGAAAACTAAGGAGTTGCCATCACTTCGCCGTGTGCCGTAATACTACTGAGACAACATTAGCCAACCAACCGGAGCACGACACTGACTGGGGCTGCAGCGGAATGGAGCAATGCTCTCAAGTGCTTACGCTAGATAATCCGAGCGTTAACAGAGTGAAACGAGAAAGAATATTTCCAAGCGCTTTACATTCATTTTCTTCGTTTCTGGTATTTTTTTTATCAAGCCACGATTACGACTCGCGAGCAGTCACTGCCTCGGAGCAGTGGGGTAAACATAGAAGAGACTGTCAATTTAACCCCAACCCCTTCTGCTGATGCTGCTGCTACTGATGCTGCTTGTGAACGAAGCAGATCAGAAGTATTATGTCAAAGGACTCAGTCGGAAATGACTGGAGAGAATTCAAAGCGAAGAAAACAGCGACTATCTATTTGCATACAATTTATTCCATGCCATGCCTGATGCCCGGGGATGAAGTCTAGTGCAGAAGGGAATAGATGGTGCTTTGCTTCATCAAATGGATGTTTTTTTTTTTCTCTCTAGACTAGAGAGTTGGTTTCAAATGATTTAAATGTACTTTACAGCGCTCGGAATGGAAGCAAACCATGGAACAAATTAACACCGGGCTTTAAGATGAACTAGCACAGATTCTTGATGGAGAAATGGTTGGATTTCACAGGAATTTTCAATCGCGTTGATCAACTGAGCATTTTCCAAATTGCTTGAGGCTCACCGTCAGGTGAAGAATTTTGAAACAATTCAAATTAAACTACCAGAATAGAAAGATTAGTAATTTCCATTAAATTTCAACTAACTTTATTGCTTATCCTGACAGATACGCGTATTTTCTTAACAATGTGCAGACTTCTTCAGTGTCCTGTACTATTACTCCACAAGGAATAAAAAAAATACCCAAAATTGAGTATTTTTAAACTCAAAATTATGTAACTGTTGTCGAGCTGGAGCGATGGGTATATTTGATTCTGCACACTAGATAAAGTTTACTCATTGGGTAAGTGCTTCATTTTCAACTCATTTTAAAGTTAAAGTTTAAAGCTAATAAACTTGCACATTCTTTTCAATAATAAGTGGACGTTCTTTGAAAAAATGCGTCAATAAATTTAACTTCTCAAAACTAATCATAATGCATATCGAAATATGTTTGCGATTAATTCCTTAGCAGTGCTTCCAGCAATAAAAATTAAAAAAAAACATGACACTTCCTGAATATTTAAACTCTACTTTGTTATTGGTTAAGACTCTGAGTCTGCTACTGTATAGAACCATAAAAAATGTTTATCTGTCTTAATTGACTTTTCACAAGGCAGTTTAATAAATTAACTTCTGACAAATTTCATCATAAATCGTTACTTCACGCATGGGAGAATACAAAATAATAACAATCAAAAGAATCTGTATGGAGTTATTGGCCCAAGTTGAGGATTTGACCCTAAAGATTCGTCTGAATAACCCAGTTCGTTCTATTGACTAACGGATGCATTAAACAAATGGAGTGATTTGAGCAATTTTTCATGCAATTACCAATCGTAGCAACCTTGTTCTTTGCAAAAACAATAAATAAGCGCGTTGTCAATGTTTTTCTGCATCATTCCAGTTTGAACAAGCGACACGATCGGTCGTGTTTTCGCTCTCTCGCAGTAAAAGTTTTTTCTCCCGTTTTTCCCCTCGCCCGCTTTCTCGCGATTGCGTGTTCGGTTCGCGACCTATCGCCTGCGCTTGCTCATCTTCTGGTGGTGGCAAAGCAGAAAAAAGTGTTGCAAAGTTCGGAAACATTTCCGCTCGACCTATTGCCGTGGCAATGGGTCGAAAAATCGACCAACGGTGACATCTGCTCCCGAATCTTTACCGCAGCCGGGCAGCTCCAAGCGGCTGCGCCACGATGACGCTGATCCAGTGGATCCGAACGCTCGTCTACTAGCGAGCAATCAATTCGCCGTGCTTCCGGTACAGGAGGTGCCAAAGAAGGTGAAAGTTCCCCCGCTTTTCACCACATCCAAGGACATTGCTGCTCTCAGGACCGAGCTTGCAGCTATCCAAATCCATCCGCTGTACAAGCTGTGCAGTAATGGCATTAAAGTAATGTGCTCGTCGGAGGCTGACTACCGTGCTGTCGGCGCTCACCTAGTCGCCAAGCAGCATGAATTCTACACGCACGATGTACCCGGAAGCAAGCCTATGAAGGTGATCCTGCGTGGTCTTCCGGAACTCACTCCGGAATCAATCTTTGCGGAGCTGCAAGCGGCGGCACTAAAGCCTCAGAAGGTGTTTCCCATCAGGCGCCAGCAACACGGAAACTACCGGGACCAACTTTATCTGGTCCATCTCGAGAAGGGATCCGTCACGATGGCGGAACTGTTGAAAACACGGGCCCTTTTCAACGTAATCGTCGAGTGGGACCGGTATCGTCCAAGACAAAACGACGTGACGCAGTGTGGCAACTGCCTTGCTTTCGGCCACGGAACTCGAAACTGCCACATGAAACCGAGATGTGGCAAGTGCGCCGGAGCACACGCCACCAAGGATTGTGCCCCGATGGACGAAGGTGCCCCAATGAAGTGCGCCAACTGCGGCGCAAATCATGAGAGCAGCAATCGGACCTGCCCAAAACGTGCGGAGTTTTTGGCTATCCGAAAGAAGGCATCCACCAAGACTCGGCCAGGACAACGCCGTCCACCTCCTCCGATGAACGAGGAGAATTTCCCGTCGCTTCGGTACCAGGTGCCAAACTTGCCACCGATCCCACTAAATCACCGCCATGCAAACCGCCCGTCAGCTTCGGTTCATCATCGTTTCGCGGCAGCCGCCGCCGCCCCCAACCCGACTCCTCCTCCAGGCTGGGGCAATCCGAGTTGCAGTACCTCCACGCAACCACCCGTCGATGGACAGCTCTACGACTCGGAGCAAATGGTGGAGTTCGTGCAAGAGCTCTATCGCCAACTACGTTCCTGCCGCTCCAAGGAGGAACAGCTCAAAGCCGCCACGTCCGTGACGATGAAGTTTCTGTTCAAACATGGACCGTAAACGCACCATCAGCATCCTCAACTGGAATGCTTGTTCCATCCGGAACAAAACTATTGAGCTCGGTGACTTCCTTAACAGGAAGGCCATCGACATCGCCATCGTCACCGAGACACACCTCAAACCGGAAATCAGCATCGTCATCCCAGGATACCGGATTGTGCGACTTGATCGTAGCGGCTCTAGTGGAGGAGGAGTTGCGATCGCTCTGCACTACAACTTCAACTGCCATCTGCTTCCGAGCTTTCAGCTGCAGTCCATCGAAGCCATCGGAGTCGAGGTCGAAACTGCTGTCGGCCCAATCACCATCATCGCGGCCTATTGTCCCAAGCAAGCCAGTACCAACAACGGAACAACAACGGCCCTACGAAACGACATCCGTAAGCTAACTCGGAGGCAGGGGCAGTTCATCATCGCCGGCGACATGAATGCGAAACACGAAACCTGGGGGAACACCCGGCGGAATCGGAACGGAATTATTCTACAGGAAGACCTGGAAGAGGGACATTACACCGTCCTGGGCCCGGATACTCCCACCCGGTTGAGCCGATCCGGGGTCCATTCGACAATCGACATCTTCCTCACCAACATGGGAAACAACATCGCCCAGCCGATCGTTCACCAGGAGCTCAGCTCGGACCACTATCCGGTGGTGGTCGAAGTTGGGTCCTCGGTCAACCGGCATCGAATCACCAGACGGAACTATCATCGTGCCAGATGGGAGAGGTTCAGACAACACGTCGACAACACCGTCGATTTCAACGTGCACCTCGAGTCGGTCGATGACATCGATCAACAACTGCAGTCCATCGAACAGGCGATCTCCCAGGCCCGGGAGCAACACATTCCAGCGATTGAACAGGTGAGCAACTCTGTACCCATTGATAGACCCACTAAAGATTTGATACAATTACGCAACGCCATACGGAGGCAATACCAGCGAACTGGTTTGCCAACGCTCAAACGTCACTGTAATCGAGTGACCAAAATTATTAAGGCCAGAATGGTGGACCTTAGAAATAATGATTTCGCTGACAAAATTCGCTCTCTCCCAGATTGTGCTAAGCCGTTCTGGAAGATGACAAAAATTTTAAAAACTAAGCCAAGGCCCATTCCACCGTTGATCCCACTAGACGTCAATGACTCAAGGGATCGGTTGATAACACCTGCAGAGAAGGCTGATGAGATAAGTCAACACTTCGTCAGCTCTCACAATCTCGGTCAAAACATCGTCAGTCCACACGAAGCTGCCGTTAGCGCGCTTATAACTAACATCGACCAAAGTCCTAACGACTTCTCCGAAGATTTGGAGATCTCAGCTGACGAATTGTTGACTTATATCAAGACCTCTAAGAACATGAAGGCCCCGGTTTCGACAACATTTTTAACTTAGAGCTCAAGCAATTGAGCCCCAGTTCTACAACCATCTGGCGGTGGTGTTTAACCAATGCCTCCGTCTTAGCTACTTCCCATCGTGCTGGAAGTCAGCCAAAGTCATCCCGATTCGGAAACCTGGGAAAGATCCTTCATGTTCCAGGAGCTACAGACCAATCAGCCTTCTCTCAGTTCTATCTAAACTGTTTGAGAAAGCGATCCACCGTCGGCTTCTAACATCTGCTGACGAGCTCAATATCCTGTTGGATGAGCAGTTCGGTTTCCGTCATGGTCGCTCAACAGTCCATCAACTTAATCGAGTCATGAACATCCTCAGGCGGAACAAGTCTGTTTCGAAAACATCCGCTATGGCCCTTCTCGATATCGAGAAGGCCTTCGATAATGTGTGGCATGATGGCTTGGCGTACAAGCTCAAGCGATACAATCTTCCAATCTTCCTGGTGAAGATTATTAAAAATTCATCTCTGACAGGACATTCCGTGTTTCGTTGCATGGTGCAGTTTCCGGTAGTCAGGAGATCTCCGCCGGTGTTCCGCAGGGAAGTATATTAGGTCCACTTCTGTTCAATCTATTCACCTCGGATATACCCCCGCTCCCTGAAAATGGATCTCTGTCGTTGTTCGCCGATGATACCGCAGTCGTCCACAATGGTAGGGTAATAAGAGCGCTTGCCGCGAAACTGCAGCGAAGCCTGAATGTTCTGTCAGAATACTTCACTGAATGGAAGATTTGTATCAACGCAGCGAAGACCCAGGTCATCCTGTTTCCACATTCTAATTCTCCCAGACTTGTCCCGCCTGAGAATTGTAAAATAAGCCTGAACAACACAACGGTGGAATGGACCAAATCAGCTGTCTATCTTGGTGTCACTCTAGACAGCAAGCTTATTTTCAGGGATCAGGTTGACAAAACTGTCACAAAATGTAATACTCTGTTGAAACTACTGTACCCATTGATCAACAGAAGGTCTACATTATCCCTTAAAAATAAGCTTGCTGTCTACAAGCAAATTATACTTCCGGTCATCGAGTATGCAATGCCAATCTGGGAGAGTTGTGCAAAAACACATCTCCTGAAACTTCAGAGAGTACAAAACAAGTTCCTCAGGATGATAATGAACACCCCTCCGAGGACAAGAACATCCGAGGTCCACCGTCTGGCCGAGATAAAAATGCTCGACGATCGTTTTAGTGAGTCTATCAATCGGTACAGGGCACGCTGCCTAACATCGGATCACCAGATCATTCGGAATCTGGTTCCACACCCCTAGGATTTTCAAATTGTAGATTTAGATTAGTTTATAGTTAGGTTATCAAATTTTAAAACTAGCAATGTCCCAAGGACCGAACTGAAAAAAAACTATTTGAACACAAAACACACTTAACACATAAAACACATAAAACACTAAACAAAGCTGAAGAGCCCAATGGGCTAAACACTTAACTTGTAAACCTAGTATATAAGACAAAAAACGGACAAATAAAATACAATTTTACTACTACTGTTTTTCTGCAGCAGCCATGGCGAAAACAGTCAAGCAACCACAAGTCAAGCAAAGCAACTCAATGTTATTTTCGTAGTGCCAGCTCTATCCCGGAGCAAAAGTGTTGCACATCCGGCAATTACAACCCCCTCTGTATTCTGGAGAAAGGTGATAGCACCAAACGGAAGCTTGATCTCGGCCACCCGACAGTGCGGCGCGACCGTAAAGTGCAGAAACTGTAGAGGAAAACCGAGGGAACCGTTGAGCAGAGAGGTTGGAGAAACCAGCCAAACGGTGAAGAAGAAACTGAGCAAGATGGACATTGTTGTGCGGAAGCGTCAGTCGAATCCGGCCGTGTCTGAGCAGCAAGCATTCATCCAGAAGGACCGGCAAATAGTGCGCTGGAAAACAGCTTTTCGGCGAAGCACACGTGGCCATAGTGGATGACGTGAGCTATTTGACGCTGGACAGAACACTGAAAAAATATTTTCGTAAATTAGCTTTCACGCGTTTCGTTAACATGGATTTTGTACATACAACAAACGTCTCGTATATTGTATGAAACATTCATAATGCTTTTTATCTGGTGAAATATTATGATTAAACCTTTTTGTTATATGCACGAAATGATCTTCGTGATGACCAGCCAATCGCTGTTTCTCTTTTATACCGTACTCATGCATGATGGTGTTTCTGCTGGTATGGGCGGGAATAATTTATCTAACCCAAAATAAAAATTGAAGTGCTGTCGAGAGCTATAAGCTCTTGCTCATTAATCAAACAAGTTCTCACGAATCAGCGTGGCCTAGTGAGATCAGCCACGGATTCAGAATCAGCACTTTCCAAATATTCAGGTTCGAACCCCATGTCTGAAACAATAAAAAAAACGCTGGACAATTCCACGTGATTGCGCTTTTTTTGTCAATTACATTTTGAGTCGATAAAGTAGATCTGTCAGTCCTTCATGCAACCACCAGAGAGACGTTTCTTTACTATTGGTAACAAATTACTCGTAACTGTTTGTATTGTTTTCGTAGAATGAACGAATGTTCTTTCTGTGTCAACAAAAGCTTCGTGCTTTTGACAGTTGCGCGTGTGTCATTAATTACGAATGTATCTTCATAAAAAGAACAAATCAGTTTCGTTGCAGAAAATAACGAAAGGATTTGTGAGTATTACCTTCGATTTTGTAATATAAACTAAAATTAACTTTCAGACTGATGTAACTCTTCTTTCGATTGCGAGGGCGAAGCACAAAAAATGTGAAAATACTACCGACACTCACCAATTTCGGGAGGGAATCGATTGTTTTCACCACCTCTTTCACAAAGCACGCCTATATTTAATGATTTCACTGTTAGTTGAAGTTAAATTACGAATTATTGTTTGATTTATTTTCGCGAAAACGACGCAGAAAAAATAAAACACGTCAGTTTAGAAGCACGGCTTGCTGCGATCTCTTCGAAATGTGGCGATCTTGGAGTTCTTCCTTGGCTGATGAAATCACCATATACAGCTGCTGTACAAACCGATACACCAAAGTCCAAGAGTTTTTCGTGGGATGTAAGCGATAGGATGTGCTGCAACAGTTCCGGAGAAATGTCGTTGAGACTTCCTTCCTGTCTTGGTATGGATGATTCTATGTCAATGTAGGATTGAATAAGCTCGGCAATGCAACATCGAGCGTTATTTTCCGGATAACACGAATGGAGAAGGGCTAGAGCAAGACCGGCTGTATTGGCGAACAGTTTAGCTACGATGCGGGTTACAAGACCTATCGAAGGTGTTAAAGTCCTTTGATGCGGTGGCGGATTATCCACTGCAAGGCAAACGTTCCCTATCAGCTGTGGTTTGGCCAGTAATCCGACCAATTCCGACGACAGCAATCGAGCTTGCTGTGACAGTGGGTGGCGGCTGATTGTTTTTGTTGATAGTACTTGTGGTTGTGCTGCTACTACTGCTAATATTCCTGGAATGTCCCGGGGTGGTAGCGTCTCCATCGGTTCCTCTAGTCGAACTACTGGAAAAATCACCGCAGAGAATAGTCAACGCAGCAAATGGCGATCAGCTTCTAATCCAAAATCATTCACAAACTGTGCTAGTTGACGACTGTTCGTAGCAAAGTTCTTCTTGCTCAAGTTCAAAACCAGGTAAATGACTGACAGATCTACTTTATCGGCTGAAAATATAATTTAAAAAAATAGCACATCTACGAGAAGTTGTTCGTGACATGAGATTCGATCCTGCCTTTTCGGAAGGAGCTGTTATTAAGTCCGTGGTTGGTCTCACCAGGCCATATTGACTCGTGAGAAGTAACTTGATTATTGTGCATAAGGTTCTAACTCTAGACAGTGCTTTCATTTCTATTTTGGAATAAATTAATGCTTCCCATCATCCCAGCACGAACACGAACATTTATGAGTACGACCGAAGAGAAGCAGCGATTGGCTGGTCTTCAAGAAATTCATTTTGTGCATTTTCCAAAAATGTGTAATGATAGCATTTTGTTAGATGACAAGAAACATGAATTTTTCATATAATTTACGAGACATTGGTTTTATGTACACAATCCATGTTTACGAAACGATTGAAAGCTAATTTACGAAATTATATATTTTCAGTGTACCACGTGCGGGTGGCTTGTTTCAATGGAAAAGAAAAATCCTTGAAAATCGTTGCAATACCTGGCTACAAAAACGTTTAATGCGGTTTCTCTCTCTCTCTCTCTCTCTCTCTCTCTCAGTCATTCTCGCACACACACACGCGCGCATTACAAACCACGGATAAAAGACAATGCTCTAACTTACAACTGTTGTTACCATCTTACCTACACAGAAAAAAATAATTAATTTTAACAAGCGCGTAAAATTTCCCCTCGTGTAATTCCAAGCCAAATGAGCGTAAACAACGATATTGTTTGCAATCTTTCATACAACAGGCTCGATTTAAGCGTTATCTGCCTTGTTTTTACATGAAATATCCCTTTATTTTCTGTCAAATTTAGCATTCCCTTTATGTGCATTAGATAACGCAGAAAATTCAGTGTTTCTTTTTATCTGTGTACACATGTCACGCTCGTCACAAAACTCCACGCCTCCGAGTTGTGCTATACACTATTGCTGATTGCAGTTAAAAATGGACTCCGACAAAAACAGAAAAAGTGTGATAAAAGTGCACGTTTACGTCAAATCGTTTCCTGTCTTCAGTGAACTTATACCTTTCAGCATAAAGGATAAGTGCACCGAAGACAACAAAACGATTGGACGTAAACGTGCACTTTTATCACACTTTAAAATGCGCAAAACGCACTTCTACAGTCCAATCACAACTGCAACCAGCAATAACATCCTTAATTCATTCTTCATATTCACTTTTTCACCACATTTCAAAACTTTCAAACATGTACTTTTCCATTACTCAATCTTATACGTACCGCACTTCCCAACATCATGACATTCATCATCCTGTATGTATTGCTTCTAATTGCCACAACATCACACTTATCGCCAGTTTAGCCGTCTTTCGTTTCACGCCGAACAATTGATCATTGCAACAATAGCTACACTGCCTGTAACCGCATATCAGTCCCATATTACTTTTTGACGTTTTTGAGTTATGTTGCTCATTTGCCTTATTTTTTAGCATATTTTCGAAAGCAATAATAAAATTTAGCAGTTAGTTACAAAAAATGTGAAAAAAATATCAGGTCGGTTTGTCCCATCTTGAAAGTAACCGCATATGAGTCCCATTATTGAAGTAACCGCATATGAGTCCCGTTTTAGAAGTGGCAGTAAAATAAAAATTTGTAACACCTTTTAGAATTATGGTTGTATTTCTCAAATGTTTTATCCTTCTTAGAGACATAATAAAATTTTAGATTAAGCAAAAATTGTAATTGTGACAGGAATGATATTGGAATAAAAATCCATTCTACCAATCAGTCTACCGTTTGTCCAGTTTGAGACAATTCAATTAAAGATCTCTTCTTTAAATGGTTTTAAGTAAATTTTTTTTTTTTCTGTCAGCGTTAATGTTCGAGGTTGGCTCTTCTTTTTTAATTGACCTTCCAGATCAAAGTCGTCAGCTAAAATTAGTTTTTTTTTTAATAATTTGCAACGCTTCAAGTCCTCACCTTTTACAGAGTTACTCTAGTGGAGATACAGGGTTCCTTACTTCACGATAACATATCTTTGAAATCCCAAACGCACTCTTTGACGCATCCGAAATTCTCCAAAATTACAACAAGAGCAAGGCGCCGCGCCGTCTTCCTGTTAAGTCACGATTCTGAAATTGTTTTTTGCGATTTTTTGTTCCGGTGTTCATTGATTCCGTCTCTGTGGCAAAAAAGCTACTATCTGAATCATGATCCGCATGCATAAAACGTGAACTATCATTCAATGCATCACGGATCTTCTCTTGATCTGCATTTGAAGATGGAGCATATAAAGCTGCATCACCTTGAGGATCATTATCCACTGACACAAGATTTTCCGCTTTTATGGAACAAAAACTTCCACATGTTGCATCCTCACCAGAGTGCTTTTAAACTGATCTGCATTTGAAAATAAGAATTGGCCTGATCCCTTTCTTTCTTGTCCGACAAGAAAGAAGTGAAATTCGGCCAAAATCCTTGCATTTTTTCACGATTTTAGATAGAAATAACTTACCAGCTCTTGTCATCGCATCAAATCCACAGTCTTCGTCGACAGAACTTTCATCACTATCACCAAAGTTACTCTTGATTAGCTCTAGGACATTTTGAGTTCGTAAAGAAATGTGAATTCTCCGTGAAACACAAGCTTAAAACAGCAATTTTCAACTCGTTCCAGTCGGTCAAATATTACATAATACGCTAAATAACGGGAGCAGGTTTCGCGTCTTTTTATGTTCAAAATTTATAATTCTTCATTTTTGGCCACGTTACATGGAAAGGGAGGGGTGTTGATCATATCTTATGAATGTACTACATGGTGAAGGGAGAGTTAAAATAGTTGGAAAATGTCTTATGTAATATTTGAACGAACCCCATGACAAAGCATACCGCATCAGAGCGATATTGTTGAACAAACAGAATGGGACTGGTATGCGGTTACATTTATGCTTGATGGACAAAGTAACTGCATATTTTGTCCCAATGCGGTTTTTTCCTCAAAACCTCATTTTTTTTTTATTGTATAGCGAACAATGCATACTATTACATATAAACTATCAAAATATAGAGTAAACAAGTACGCCAAACAGGCTGAAACAAGTAAAATGCGTTCCCAACTTAAATGATCGTTTTCTCGGTTTGCTGTTTTTCAATATGGGACTGATATGCGGTTATAGGCAGTACAGCGCTAAGACCTTTGCAGATCGCAACCAACCATGTCGCACTCAGACTCGCACCACTTAACAACAAAAAACTGGAACAATAGACAACGCGCTACGCCTGAGAACAATACCGACACCTGGTTGATACGGTGCACATGGTAAACCTTGGATAGTTTTTCGGCCTATCAAATTGCTATTCTAAATCTTCACTACGAAACTTCATTAATTTGAAAATAAAAGAAAACGAACGAAAAAAAACCACAACGAATGAAAGACAGGTCCACTTGCACCCGAAGCTTACTTTGATCTAAAACTGATGGTGTGCGTGAAAAATATAAAAATAAATTCATTTCTGATGTGGATTTTAGGTGACACGACGCAGCGTTCATTAGGATGGGACAAGATTCAAGTATCAGCTCCGGGTAACTTTTTGACTTGCTTCTGGGTCATATAGAATAATGAAATCATGTTTCCGGTTTTGTAGGTTTTTGCAATGTGAGGGCTTTCTTTTACATAGGCGAGTCTTCAGAGGGTACATAGTAACTTCTAAAGGTTACCTCACTTTTGCTCTTCTATAGGAGTTATAACATGGAAAGATATCTTTGAAGACCGCAAGGCGATCGGACGCTTATGAGGGGGACTGTTGAGTTAAGTCCAGTTCAAAAATCTGGTGGTGTGCTCATTGTCAATTTTTTTAGAGGCTCTGCGCTTCATAATACCTTTGATAAGATTGTGCTTGAACCGTTGGTTTGAGACGTGTGCTCTTTTCGGTAGGGATTTGTATATTTTTTGTATGATATTTCTCGTTCAAGTTGGCCTGGGGTGATATTATTTAGGAGTTGTAAACTTCAGCTGTTCACTCCTTTGGGCAACATCAATCTTCTTTCTTCTTTCTTAGCGTTTCAAGCTTATTGCTTGCTCTTAACTAAGTGTTCAAAATGCATTTCCACAGTTATTTATTAAGATACCAGGTACCATTATTGCATTAGTATGATGTTGTGGCAAGTACAATCATACCCTTTTTTCCAGTGAGTCGAGACATTTTCCTTAACACAAAATTTCTAGACCAGGCCGGGAATCGAACCCAGCCACCTCCAGCATTCTGTTTCTTTGAAGCCGCGCCTTTCTCGACTGAGCAAAGGGAGGACATCAGTCTTGGAATCTTCTAAAAAGTTGTTTATTGTAAGTCAATCTATAATTTTCAAGAACACCGATAAACACACTTTGTGAGTGGCTTCAAAAGCATTCTTACTGTTGACTTTTGGGTCCAATTAACCCTTAACTGTTAATTAAACTAGCTTGTCTGTCCAGTAAAAAATCATCATCGCGTTTTGTGAGAGCTGCCAGTAGTACCCTCATTGTAGATATAAAGCAGCCCAAATCGACTCACAAGCGTCATAAAAAAAGTATTTTGTCGTTCTAATGAAGATCCACCACTTTTAAGTGGCCTCAACAGCATTATAACCGCTGCACAGTGGGCAGAAATGGATCCAAATCCTTAATAATTTAAATGGCGCAGGGTAGGAGTTCTAAAAAATAGCTTATATTATTGGAAAAAATGCTGGGAGTCGAATGGTTTTAGTCTCATTTAGGATTGACCACAGTAAGTGACCCATTTTGCCTGACTTTCCCCTTATTTTGGATGCAAACTAGAATTATTTGCATAAATCAAACTTGTGCTACCCAATTATTAAACCCAAGTGCGGTTTTAAAGTTCAGCCAAGGATGACATTTGTAAGCAGCTGGGATATGACAAAGTAAATAATATAGCGACCATAGATGATGCTGAAGACAGTTTAAGAGATGTTGATGGAAGCGAAAACAGTGATACGTTGTACTACAAGCTTTTGTTGTCGATGTTCGTTTGAATAAACTTTTTTTTAAATATTGTATCACAAATTTGTTCTTATTTTTGATACAGTACCGGACATTCCAGAATTCTACGTAGTTCCGGATATATTTAGGGGAACTGTCTGACCAGGATCAAAACGGTGTGACACCTCAAACTTTATAATTTTGCAAAACATTCTGGAAATATTTGGCCAGCATTATGTTGAAATTATTATTTAACGTTTGGTATGATCAGAGATACGGAATTGAACAACAATTTAGTTTTTTCATTAAAAGGGGTTTTATTTCTTTAAATTTTGAGAACACACAAGGAAATTTAATCTACAAGCAAACTTGCAAATAAAGAAAGTTTTTGATTTTTGGTTATCACGTTGATCACAAACTGGTCTGTGACAGGAAACTCAACTCATCATTGTTTTCACATCTCGATGGCGGGGGCAAAACAAACATCGCTGAGATTTTCTGTTCACGTGTTTCAATTCCGGAAAATCACGTCTGCATTCTGAATAGACATACATTTCAATACTTGGACAATGATTCTGGCAAAAAACAGCTTTACAGGCGCTACACACTTGCAACCCGGGTCTCGACTGACATGTCGCGCAAACTGCACATGCGTTATAATTGTCAACGAATATTCTTATTTTTTCTTGATCTCCAACTAAATACCGCTACCGGTACTTCGTTCTATGACATGGTCCAATGCACATTACTTGGATTGCCAATCGAGATATTTCCGTTTTTTGCTGTGTTCTCCAGCAAGGTAGGTTGGATTGCCTCCAAAAATGTTTGTGAGCGCAAATATTTATTTTTATTTATTTATTTATTTGTTTATTATTATACTTCATCTGACTATCCGTCTTAATGAATATTGGATATTGATGGGGAAAAGCCTGTGAGCGAGGTGCAAAAACCCCATATCTTCTAATTGCATAAACATGGAGAACACAAAACTTCTTAAAAGTATACATAACACAAAATAAATTAATAACATGAAAATTCTAATTCGTGGTCTAGAAATAAAAGTAATTATCCTCAGCACATAGGTCAGGTCTCGTCAAGTCCTCGTCGAACATCCGCCAAAAATTCCGAAAGTCTTCGCTTAAATGTTTCAACAGATGCATTGAAGTCGAACAGCAAGTACACCTGGTTGAACGTAGCTGACATAAAGCGGATGGGATCGTGCTGACCATACAAAGCCTTGCGAGATTCAAGCATCAAGAAATCACGTTGGCGAAGTATTCGTTCTGGGGCGTATATATTCAGCTGCTCAAGGATCCTCGGTGAGTCCATATCGCCAACAAGAATCGGTCCTCGTAGTGCGGTAAATTGAGCGGATTTTGCCATGGGAGATCCCGCAGAGCATACCTGACGAATTTCCGTTGGATTGATTCAATCCTAGCAATCCAGATCGATTGATAGGGACACCAAACCACAGCATTGGATTCCAGGATCGACCGCACAAGAGCACAATAAAGGGATCGAAAGCATAGGGGGTCACGAAATTCATTTGCTATTTTGAAGATGAATCCCAGCTGTCGGTTTGATCTGGAGATAATATCGTCATAGTGTGATCGAAAGGTAAGAGCTGGGTCAAGGATAACTCCCAAATCCCGTACTTGACGAACATGTTCTAAAGGCTGACCGTCGATGATGTAATCAAAAACAATAGGCTCATGTTTTCTGTGGAACGAGATGACGTTGCACTTGTGAATGCTTAGTGTAAGCATGTTTCTAGAACACCATTCAGCAAAACAGTTCACATAATGTTGTAGTGTAAGGCAGTCTTGAACGTTTGTCACAACCATATAAATTTTTGCGTCGTCAGCATAAAATAATCGGCAAGCTGGTGGCAGCACTGAAGAGAGTTCATTGATGAAAATGTTACACAGTAGAGGCCCCAGGTTGCTTCCTTGTGGCACACCTGATAAATTAGTAAACGGTTCAGAGGATTTATTTCCGATCTTAACAATCAGTTTCCGATCTGCTAGATATGATCTGAACCAGCTGGTCAATGATGATGCGATACCTAATCTATCCAGTCGTTTGAGCAAAATCTCATGATCAACACGATCAAAAGCAGATTTCAGGTCGGTATATACAACGTCCACTTGTGTTCCATGATCCATTGCGCGCACGCAGAAAGAAATAAATTGGACGAGATTCGTAGATGTTGATCTCTTGGGATAAAAACCATGTTGATCCAAAGAAATGTGGTTCTTACAGGAAGCAAACAGCATATCATTGATGATGATTTCAAATACCTTGGAGCAGGTGCACAGCGACGTTATTCCACGATAATTCTCGATGTTTCGTTTATCACCTTTTTTATGCACAGGGAACATGATGGAGATTTTCCAGCTAGAGGGATCAATTAGGCTTTCAAATATTGTTTTTTTGCACGAACAGCTTACTGTACCACCATCAAGAATGTCTACGCCAACTTTTAATTTGTTATAAAGCTGAACAATCTTTGAAAGCCTGAAAATATGTGTAGTTAATAGTTGTGGATAAATTTACAGGTACAGGTATACCTCGATAGTACGTACATCAACTTACTCACTTCAAACCGCAATTGCGTAAAAACTACTGGTTGTATCTGGAATCTACAATGACCAAAAGAAAGAGCAAACCTCTGTTCTTTATTTTGGTTGTAGTAGTACGTTTGGTTGTGATGTACGTACTATCGAGGTATGCCTGTATACCTCGATAGTACGTACATAAAGTTTCTCACTTCAAATCGCTATTGCATAAAAATTACTTGTTGTATCTGAAATCCAGTATAACCAAAGAAAGAGCAACCATCTGCTGTTTCTTTTGGTTGTTTTAGATTTCAGATATAATCGGTAGTTTTTATGCCATTTCAATTTGAAGTGAGATAGTTGATGATCGTACTATCGAGGTATACCTGTATTACTATAACTACTTAAACTTTTTGGAGGTACAGATTCTGTCGTGCTACTTCCAGAGATTTCATGTGAAGCCGCATTTGTTCAGAATAAAAAGGATATTCTTCTACCCACTCATCAACAACATCATTTTCCATACCGACCGAGTTTCTGTCGATGAGGCTTGATGCATCCGAATCATATTATAACTACTTATTTTTAATTATTGAAAAAAAACAGAACACTGCCAATAAACAAACTATTGACGTCACAAATGAACAACGGAACAACTAAGATTCAAATGATATCGCTACACAGCTTAGAAACAAAAACCGTTAGATATGTTAAAAATTTCTTGAATCTTATAAAATGACGTCTAAGAAACGTTCATAACTTATTGCAAAGCTTTTCTAAATGTAATTGCTTTCGGAATAAGAAGTACGTGCAAGCCATGATGGTATCTTCCGAATCTGGTCACCTATGGTCTTCTTTGATGTGTCGCAAGTCATGTTTTGGTGCCCGATACGAATAAGGCCACTTTATAGGAGGACTCCGATTCCAAAAACGCTACCGCAAGTGGCCACAATGGACATATACATCCAGAATAACCACCACTGGTCTTGTTTTGCAAAATCATGAAGTTTAAGGTGTCGCAAGTCATGTTCTGGTACCGTTCATAATCTGGTCACTTTCCCGGTGGAACCCAGTCCCCGGAGGGCTACCAGGAGTGGCCACACAGGCCGAATATTCCCAAAATGGCCACCAATGGTCTTGTTTTGCAATTTCATAAAGTTTAAGGTGTCACAAGCAATGTTTTGGTATCGTTTTGATCCTGGTCAGTGTTACGGGAAGGGTACTTACCCCACGGTTCCCCTAAATATATCCGGAACTACGTTAAATTCTGAAATTTCCGGTACTGTATCAAAAATAAGAACAAATTTGTGATCATTTGCAAAAGGTTGCATCTAATTTGGTTCAGATTTCGCAGAATGACAGGCAAATGAAAATTCATATTTTTGCTGAAAATAGGTTTTGTTTGATCAAAAATTATCTAATTAAGTTGATAGCTCCAATTGATGCATGAACTACTAACCTTGAAGTCCTATTTGTTTGTTCCTCTAACGTTATCCAGAAAAGAGTACTAGTACTTCTTCTTGAAACATATTCGTTTGAGTGAAGTAATTTATTTCTTTTTACAATTTTATTTAATAACTCCCGAAAGCAATCAACGGATACAAAGGTCTATAAATTAAAATCCATCACAATTTAGCATTCACTGAAAACACATTAACGAAACTCCCTTACACTGAACCATACGCCCTCCCATACACACGTTACCATTGACTCAATTTCCCAAAAAAAAATCCATTAACTGCTGTCATCGACAGAATTACGCATGGCCGAGCAATCTCTTCGTCTCCAGTAATCATGCCTTCCCAAACGATACAGGGCTCACAACAAACACCGCACCTTCCCATAAAACCATTGCAATTGGGTTATTATGTATTTCGACTTCCAAGGAAGGTTTCCATCAGTATGTTGGTGTGTTAATTTGCCTTTCCTTCTGGGAAGCCATCCTCCGCAAGTTGAGGCCTAGGGACTGACTGACTGACTGGCTTGTACCGGATAAATGGCAATGTTTGGACATTTCTTGGAACCTTATTTTGCTGGGTGTATTTGCTTTGAAGTGACGCAAAAGCAAATTAAGACCACTCTCCATTACAAGCGCCCTGACATCTACCGCAGTCAAGGAGCGTTATCTGATTCGAGGATGTCGTTGAGTTGAGTGTGCCAAAAATGGCGCGAAAAATAAATGTGCACATGGCGAACGGAAGCTAGTGAGAAAATCTCATTACCGGTAATGGGTTCAGTGCGTGCTCGGAGTAAACAAAAATGGCACCGGCAAAAATGAAAAATTGGTATAATGAAATAAAAGTGAGTCGCGTGTATGGGTGAATTGGTTGGAAGAACCTTTCACTTATTTATTCATGCTAAAATGCGAATTTTCACAATTTAATTGACCTTTTTCCGACGCAAGAGTAAAAACGAAAGGTGAAAGCTGGTTCATTAAGTTGAGCACACTCGAACCGGTTGCGGCTCATTAGTGAATACATGATATCAAAGTTCTGCAACGATAGCGGAAATTAACCATTTAACTGTATATGTCCTCTCAATTGCGTTTTAAATTGACATCACTCAGCGTGCGATGGCGGGTAGACGTGGCTCTTGAAAGGCACAGCTTCCTCCTTTTTTTGCGCCAGCAACTTCCAAGAACCCAGCGTCATTCACCATCCATCAAGCGCCATCACAGCGACGTCATACTGATGGAGGCTGGGACTTTCCATCTCCTCCTGACCACACCCACCAAACCGCAGTAATCCATCACGAATGCGGCAGAATACCTAACAGAGTAAATAGCAGCGAAATACGCAATTCACGACAGTCTTTCTCAATTGCGCCGGGTTTTTTTTTCGTTCTACGAAGCCACTTCGCTTGCGGAGAAAATAAAATCGTTGTAGGCGGCAGGATTGAATTAAAAAAGAAAATGCGGCGTTGAGAAAATTGAGCGCTGTTTCTAATTATCCTGGCAATTACTTACCTAATTTTCTAGCTCATTAAAAGTAAGCCAAGATAAGCCATGGAACAGGAGGGGTTTGTGGTTTTTTTTTCGCTCGAAGGTTCTCTCATAAAATGATAGCCGGATGGACTGGAGGTGATTCCCTAAGCTTTTGCTGTGTTTCAATTTAGAGTAGTGAAGAGCTTTTTGGTTTTATAACAGCTGATAACATGACGGTGTGTTGGCGTTTTGATGACCTACAGGGTAAGCCTAATGGGAAAACGAATTCATCTTACCCATCGCATTGCTGGAATAGGCAACCTAATTTCGAAAACGACATTCATAACAATAGCTCGGGAAAATTATTTGTCTTCGGCATTAAGATAGAAAGCCATCTGAGGAAGAGGACTATAAGCAATTTGAGTAAAGTGCGCAAGATTATGAAAAAGATCCAAATAAAAATCTTCATTCCATGTTACAAACCGTTATGCAAAAATGGTACCTGACAGCGAAAGCTATTAATTAATAACGGTGAAAGTGCAATTAAGAACACTAAGTTGAGAGCAAGCAATAATCTAATTGCAAATAAGCAATAAGCTTGAAATGCTACTAGAAGAAGAAGAAGTTATTTGAAACTGATTATTTCAAAAGAAAAATAGCATTATATGGAGTCATGTTAAAAACGAGTAATGATTTGGTCGATTTCGGACAAGTTATATTCATGTTCAAGATTATTGTATTATAATCCATCTGCCCTATATTTGTCTAAATAAATAATTCGGGGTCAATAACGCTAACATTAAAACAATTCTCTTCTAAGGCTGCAGTGGAAGTTTTTTTTTCCTTTATTATAGACCCTTTAATAATTTATTCGGGTCTTTATGTGTTAAGTTTCAATTCATTTAACAATGTTATAGTTGGTTTTATGATATTGAAGTTTTTTACAATTAATTTCCTTTTAGTAATCGTGCTTATCTATCTATTAATATTTTGGCTATGGATTTTCATCGACGTCCTTCTAGTTGTTGGTATTCTCTTTAGTGTTGTGTTTGTCATCGATTTCCTTCTTGCGTTGTTGTTGTCTTCTTGGTTAAATTCTGTCATCGACGTTCTTCTCTTGTTTTCAGTATCATCGTTGTTGATTATGGTTACCGGCGTCCTTCCTGGATTGTTGGTTTGGTTTCCTCTGATGTTGGTCGTCTGCCGCCTTCTGCTGTTTAACCGCTTTATACTTGTTGAATTGTAGCCACAGATCTGGCCGTTTTAAAAGCCTGTTTCTTGCAGGAGCGCCACACTAACTTCATTATTTTAAGAACCAGCAGAATTAGTACTGCCACCATTATTATCATGAGTTTCAGTTCATGCTGGGTATGGAACTCCGTATGGATTTCCTGGTTCTCAATAACAGTAACCTGTTGGTCACCAATTTGCTTAACATTTTGATCTTTGGAATCAGAGTTGCCTATTTTCAAACGACGGGTTTGCAAAATCTCCTAACAAATGGTTGATCTAGACTGAACTGTATGTTACTGTGGGTCTGCAGTACATTCATTTCATATTTATACCATTGATAGGTGGATGTTCTAGATTTTCATATTGCATCGATCAGCCCGATTTCATTGAAGAAATCAAGAATTTTTTTTGCTTGAGTGCTATCGTCAGCAAGAGCTTCCCTCATATTAGGTTGGAGTCCAATCTTTTCCCTTACGTCGTCGTATCCAACACAGTAGGCAATGATATGCTTGATGGATAGTGCATGGTTGCATTTTCTGCATTGCGGCGGATCGGTTTTATTGAGTAGATATGAGTGTGTCAGCTGAGTGTGACCTATCCGTAACATTGGGAGAATAACGTCTTCTCTGCGATTTCCTGTTAGGCCTTCTCTGCTTGAATTTTTTATTTCTCTTAATTGATTATTGCTGATGGCGTTCCATTCAATTTTCCATTTATTGGTCATACTTGCTTTAATGATGGTTTTTATTTCTCGAAGATCTACTGGCTTTTGCATGATTGTGTTGTTCTCGAGAGCGCGCTTAGCTTCCTTGTCAGCTTTTTCATTTCCAGGGATGTCTATATGGCTAGGGATCCATAAGAAGGTTACTGTTGTCCCGTTACTATTAACTTCGTTGTGCAAGTGGATGGTTTCATCTTTCAGAGAAGTTTTTATTTTCTTCTTTACCAGTGATGTGATCACGCTTAACGAGTCTGTGCATATGATGTATGCGCCTACTTTTCGCTGTTGTTTGATCCATTTGAGGGCCTCTATTATGGCCAGACTTTCAACACAGTATATGCTAAGCTGACTATGGCAACGTCTACGAATGGTCTCCGCATCAGTAATTACACTGAACCCTGTTTTGGATTCGTTTTTCGATCCATCGGTGTAAATTGGAGTATACAGCTTGTATTTGGAATGGATCATTTCCGCGAATATTTTTCTCAGTGCATGTTGGTTTTTTCCTTGTCTGTGGGCAGCCAGAATGCTATTATCGATTTGTATATTTTTCTTCTTCCATGGCGGCGTTGTTGCTATTTTCAGTACTTCACTAGGTGGAAGTGTAATTCTGAGGTTTCTTAGTATGCTCCTGCTCCTGGTAGTTATGTTGTTGGGTTCTAAATTATAATGGTCTTGGTTCCACAATTCTCCTCAGCTATGGCTATAAGAAAAGAGCACTCTTCTTCTGTTGCACTAATTGTTTCATTTGGATTGTTTACTGTGGTTTTTGCCGCGAAAATTACTAATCTTTGGTTCAGCAGGTTTCTAAGGCGAGGTATGCCAGCTTCTACTTGTATGCTATTTATAGGACTGGTACGGAAGGCACCAGTAATTATTCGAAGTCCGTGGTTATGTATGCTTTCCAACTGCTTAATTGTTGATTCACTGATAGCAGAGATGATTGGTGCTTCGTATAGAATTTTATCTGGTATTGTTGCTTTGTATATTTTTGTTAATGTTTGTCTGTCTCCACCCCACAGTCTAGAAGATATACATCGTAGGAACTGGATTCTCTGATTACATACTGCTTTTATTTCCTCAATGTGTGTTTTTAAAGTTAAGTGCTGGCCCAGTGTTACTCCAAGGCATTTGTGGCTAACTTTATTGGGTATCACCTCATTGTTTAGCTTGAGATTCACATTATCTTGTTTTAAATCCTGTGTAAATTTCCCATGCTTCAATATTTTTTAAGGCTGCTTGAAGATTTATTTTTGGCTAATGTTTTCCGATTTCTGTCGCTGGAAATAATTACCACATCATCAGCAAAAAGCAGGACTTTCATATTACTCGGGAGTTCTGAGCATATAGTATCTATTGCGATTAGGAACAGGGTATTACTTATTACGGATCCTTGGCATAGTCCATTTTCCATGAGTGTTTCTCGTGAGAGATACCGTTTGCCTTTACACTGAAAGACCTTTTTGATGATATTTGATAAGATTTCTTCCGATATTCCACTCATTTATTCTATTTAGTATCAGTCTACGCCATGTGGTGTCGTAGGCCTTCTTGATGTTTAAGAAGACAGCTTGCGTTAACAACTTTTTTGCATTGCCTCTCTAACTATGTTATCGAGGTATCCCAAGTAGTCAGTAGTTGATCTACCTTTCCGAAAGGCGTATTGATGGTCGTTTATTAATCCTTTTTCTTTGATAATGTGCATAAGTCGGTTGTTGACCATTCTCTCTAGGACCTTGCCAAGACAGCTGTTGAGGTTAATGGGTCTGTAGTTACCGGGGTTGATCTTTTCTCCTTTTCCTTTATATACCGGTATTACTATGGATTTAGTCCAATTTTCAGGATAAATAGACTCTTCCCATAGTCGGTTGTATAATTTTAGTAACAGATTTATGTATTCTAGCGGCAAATTTATAATCATAGCATAATGTATGTTGTCAGGGCCCGGGGATGATCCTTTTAAACCTTCCAGAGCTTCGTCCAATTCGTTCTTCGTGAATGGTGCATTGTATTAGAGTTATCTTTCTTCTAGTTTTAATAGCGCTGGCCACTTCTTTGTTCCACCATGGTACACTTTTTCCTGCAGTTGCTCCCTTAGTCTTGGGAATAGTTTGTTCAGCGGCTCTTATAATTTGCTTTGTGATTTCTTCTATCTGTTCGGTAGGGTCTTCCTTCGTCGCTATGTCAATGATGTTCTGGTAGTTGTCCCAATCAGCTTCTTCAATTTTCTATCTGGAGACAATATCGGTTCTTAGAGGATTTGGTAGCGATAAGATATGTGGGATGTGGTCACTCCCATAGGAGTCACCCGAGACAGTTAGGTCTAGCTTTCCTGCTAGCTGACTAGCGCAACAGCAGATGTCGATGCAAGATCCTATTCCTGTAGCACTGTTGATGTAGGTTTTTCCTCCAGTGTTCAATATGGTTTAATTTTCTTCACTAATGATTGATTCAATATCTTTTCCTCGTGCACTTACTTCATCGGATCCCCATAATGGATGATGGGCGTTCATATCGCCCACCAGGAGGAGGGGTTCTGGTACTTGTGCAATGAGTTCTGTGATATCTTCCTTCTTAATTTGAATCCCCGGCGGGAAATATACATTCACTATGTTGGCATTAAGCGGTGCTCCGGCACTTACTGCAACTGCTTCTAGCTCAGTGTTTATATTAATTGCTTTACTATCAACATCACTTTTTATTGCAATAATTACACCACCTGCAGCTCTTGTTCCATCTGTTCTCGGACGGTGATATGTTTAATAGCCTCTAATATCCGATTGCTTATGGTTTTGGTACAAGGTTTCTTGAAGGCATATAGCTATTGAATTATTGGTACTGATTAGAAGGCTAAGGTCGGCCCTTCTACTTCTTAATCCTCTTATATTCCATGATATAATATGTTGTTCAGTACTGACTGTATTGTTCCTGGTGTTTTGTATTGTGCTTATTTTTGGGCTATGTTCTTTCTAATTTGCTCAAGGTTGCGTTTCTTCAACATCATCATTTGAGTTGTCCAAGTGCAGGTATTCGACGTCATCAGTTACAGCTATCATTTCACTTCCTTTTTTCCTAGGAGGTGACATAGGCTGATTTCCTTGGCTTCTCGTGTGTTTAGCTACTACTTTCTGCCCGGCTTTTCCGGCAGTGTAGAGGTTGAGAGTGGCTTGCAGTTTACCGTGGCTTTTTTTAGGTTATCGAGCTCCTTCTCAGCGGGTTTCCTTCTTTGTTTCTCGTCCTGGTAGGCCTGGGCTAACTGATCACATTTTGCTCTAACTGTTTCATACTTTTCTTCCATATACCTTATTTTCTTCTCGCTTTCTTCAATGGTTTTGTCTAGCTCATCTCTGTATTTTTTCAGTTTTTCATCCAGTTGTTTCTCCATATCCGAAATTAATTTTTCAGCGTATATTATTTTCTCTTCATTTATTTGTCGGATTTTGTCTTCAATTGCTTGGTTTGGACCAGTTTTTAACGCTTCTGAATATGTTGGATGGTTTTCATTTTCGACTATTTTTCTCGCCTCCCAAAACCTTATATTTTTGTCAACTTTCACCTTAGTAATTGCGATTTCTTTTTTGAATATCGGGCATCCTCTGAAGAAGGCTCCATGTGCCTCTCTGCAGTTAATACACTTTTCTTGGTTGTTGCATTGCTCATGAAAAGATTCTCCACAATTACTACATTTTTTGTGACTGCTGCATGTTTTTCCTATGAATCATGTTTTTTTTTGGCTTACTTTGATATCATCTGCTTCCTAACATACTGAGGACATATAATGAACAGTAAAGCAGTAAGCAGTAAGACCCTGGAAGCTGCTGGAAGTCTTATTTAACTACAAACATCTTATCGTCCATAACGAGACAATGTGGTTCGATCAACAGCTGTGTGTAAAGCCTCCGTGCACATATTTTTCCCACCGTATTCCGCTATTCATCGCGATTTAGCACCTTTTGGACTTGGTACATGTGTAGTCTTTTGTGTTTTTGCACATCATGCACGAATGTTTTTCTCAAATGCAATTTATGCGAACTCGAACTGAACAATTTGGATTCCTCTTGAAAGCTTTCACTACCTTTTTGTAAATCATTACACTAGATACAAAGATCCATCTTGACTTCACTTATCCTTCCCGAACGATTGTCAAACGTTCGTTGTACCGATATCAAACATGAGTTACCGTAGATTGTACCATTGCCAGCCTAAGGTTGATGGCACGATGAGAAAAATCCGGATTTTTGAGATACGTTCGCAAATCTTTTTTGCACCGCTGCTGTTCTTCCAACTCTATCTTTAAAAGAATTGCACAGCTACTAATGTTACTAATGCAGTATAAACAAAAAAACATTGAACTAATTTCAGCCCAATAGAAAAAAACCAATGAGTAAAAAGTTACAGTTATTTGAAAATGATGACATTTGCTTCCATTCACCCTATACTCATCCTACTTTTTTGACATCTACAGGCTATCGCATTTGTTTGAAGAGCAATCATTGTACATTCGCTAAGATTTTCAAATCCAATTTTTCACTTTTAAAGTTAATATGCGTTTATAAAATCTACATTCATCCCCTTTATCTCCTTTCTTTACAGGTGAGCAAAGTTCAAACTCCATACTTCAAGCAACAAGTTCGGAATGGTATGATTATATCGTTACAATTTTCCGTTTGCATCTATATTTTCTTTTAATTTATTTTTTCTGTTGCTCAATTAGTTTTTAATAGAATAGAATGAATGATTATAAGAATAAACGTCAATAATAGTTCACTGTTAGTATTTTCCCTCTATAAGAAGGAATCAATTATCAAAGTTATAGTTATCATAATTTGAGTTAAATTTAATTTTTAATTGATTTTAGTTAAATTTCTTACAAACTCACGTATACTAGTCCAACGTTCAATAAGGACCATACTTTCGTTACAATTGTTTGCCACAAAACTCGGTTGGGGTTTGCTTGCATTCAGCTTCTAAAATGTTCTACACTTTCAATATCTTTACCCATTTGGTCTTCCCAAGTAACAATTTTAGATTTATTCCAGCAGTATAGTACTCCTTCCGGCTTTGTTGATAACATTATATTTAAAATTGTGTTATCTACCAACACCTCCTCTAAGCTACTTTAAATCTGAAATTTTTACAAAGTGACCCATTCTATAGACGGTTGTGAAAGCAAGTTAATGAAACCTTTATAAGACCATAAAGATTTTGAAAATGTTTTAGTGAATGATGTTATAACCACTTGAGAACCTTCATAAAACCTATTTGCTGCCAGCCAAACCAGCATAGGGCATGGCCACAGTTGTCAAACCTTACTGGGATATCGTGGTTGATTTTTGGGTGTTTTGCTTTGTTCGATTATCGGTTCTTTTGATTCATTTTGCAGGAAATAATAGCTTAGAAAAAAGTTCAAGTGTTGCGAGATATGTTGTTTGACAACAGAATATTCAAAACAAATTCAGTTGCTTACAGCGTATTCTGTTCCAAATCATATCCTCATTTAATTTTATGGTGAATTTTGACACGATAAGAGCTGAAAACTAATGCACCTCTTAAATTATGCGGGCTCACAACAACAAAAACAAAATTAAACCAGATATATTCGATAAATTAATCCTGAATTTCCTGAAAATTAATGGAATTCAATAGGGTTATCTACAAGAATGCTGAAACTGGTCTCCAATCTACCGTTCATTTACATTACATACACAGATAAAAAGAAACACTGCATTTTCTGCGTTATCTAATGCACATTAAGGGAATGCTAGATTTGGCAGAACATAATGGGATATTTCATGTAAATTTAAGCCAGATAACGCCTGAATCGAGCCTGTTGTATGAAAGATTGCAAACAATATCGTTTTTTACGCTCCTTTGGCTTGGCAGTACACGAGAGGAAATTTTACTCGCTTGTTAACATTAATTATTTTTTTCTTTGTATAATATTTGGTGCATTATTTTCATACACATTTCAATTATCTATATATATAAAACAGAGTGGCATATGTGAGACCGCGCATAACTCGAGAACGGATAGTCCGATTTAAGTTGCTTTTTTCTGTTCTCTTCGGCTACGCCCAAGGAGCATTTATAGAAAGAGAAAGTTGGACAAATTTATCGGATAAATTAAAACTTCGAAAATGATAGATTTTCAATACATTATGTATGGTATTTTGACGTTTTGATCGAGTTATCCTTGACATGGAGCGGCGTTGACGATGATAGTCTACATGACATTGCTCTATTTCACAGGTGTCTTTATTATTCTGATTTTGGTTAATGTTCGTGGTCCAGCTTCGTTCGAGTCGTTTCGGACTGTGGGTGATCTACTATGGGCGACATATCGAGAGGCCTGTCAGCGGTTGCAATTGTTAGAAAACGACACACATTGTGATACAACCAAGGGGTGAGTCGCTCAGCACAATATCTCCTGTGCCTCTTTTTTTGTAGTGTGCCACTAAGCGTTACGACTTTCGATCATGGAGCCAATGGGTGCCGATGTGTGCCACGAAAATTTGACAGGCAACCAGGCGATTGTTTTCTTTTGCTTTCAAAATTTAGATCTAGGACTAGGTTTTTATTGCGGAAGCCGCGTTTTGCATACTCTTGTGTTGAAACAGCCACTTTGGTGCTGTTGGTGATGGATGGATAAAGAATAGACTTCAAGAAACTATTAGCTGGAAGTAAGTGCGAGAATTCGTATAAACTGTTGTATATTTATGGTTGATTTATTCTCTTTCTCAGCATGTTGGATTTCCCGACTGTCTAAAACCTTCAACAAATATTTTCAACATTTTCCCTGTCCGTATTTGACGTCATTTCCTCGATGAACGTTCTGGCATTCGGAAATAAACATTATTGTTATGCCTGGCCACGCAATGATTGTTCCAGGTTCCTCTCTAGTTCATCGAAAACTACAACTTCTATATTTGCGCATGGTAAAAGAAAGTTATTGTGAGATAAACTTATGGTTTTATCTCAAATACACTTACTTGAAGCAAAATCCAGTTTCTCAATTAATTTACTTTAACAGAGCTCCAGCTGCTGATTCTTCACGAAAGGTTTCAGTCATTATTCGCATGTCCTCTCAATCTCTCGGATCCTCTTGATGATTGATCAGATATTGCGATGACGGTTGCCTCTTCAGGGATTGCACCCACATTGTTGGAAGGCGGTCGAACGGCTTAATCTGCGTTGAAGCTGTCGTTAAATCTCCAACTGACAGACGAAACGATACGCAACATTTCGAAGAATTTGGCAAGGACGAAAGTGTTGCAGTGTTGTAAGATCATCATCTGGGACGAATGCACAATGGCACACAAACGAACATTGTAGGCACTCGATCGAACTATGCAAGATCTGCACAGTAACTCAATACCTTTTAGAGGCGTAATGAATTTATTGCAAGTTGATTTTCGACAAACACAACCTGTCATTTCACAATCCTTAAGCTTTCGTATTTCAGACGATATGTAAAGAAGCTGCAGTTGACGAGAAATATGTGAGTTACCTTGCAAAATGTTCCGTGTGCCGAGATTTTTTCGAATCAATTGTGTGCGATTGGCAATGGATTGATTTCGTTCCTGCCGAATGTCTGCCATTTCACAACGACGAAAGAGGAACTCATTACGAGTGTTTTCCAAACACCATCCAGAATTATGAGAACCACGATTGGTTAAGTGCATGTGCAAAAAATAAGGATGCCGAGGATTTGAATTTCATAATTCAAAATGTCATTCCTGGACAATTACATTCATTCAACTTAATTGATTGTGCGACTAATCCGGACGAAGTATGCAATGTTTAAATTCATTGAATTTACCAGGATTACCACCATATAATTTACGACTGAAGATTGGATCCGCTATCATCATGCTCCAGAATCTCAATCAACCGGAATTGTGTAATAGGACAAGATTGGTCATTGAGCAACTCAAGAATAACGTCATTCAAGCAATGATACTCAGATGCGAATTCAAGGGCGAGGAAGTGTCCAAGAATTCCACTTATTTCAAACGATTTACCTATTGAGTTCAAACGAATATACAATTTCCGGTTTGCCTTTAATTCGCCATGACAATTAATAGATCACAAAATCAATCTTTGGAAGTGTGCGGGATTAATCTCGAATGCCCATGCTTCTGGCATTATTGTCTATTGATCTTTGTTTGTTTACGCGCCAGATAATGGAACAAAGAGTGAAGTCCACCACAAAACACTATATTGAACTGGCGCAAGATTCTGTTAACCTCTACCAGCATGTAAATAAAGCATATAAATTCAAACAAATTCGAAAAGTATTTCATTCAATCAATATCTAAAATTCAAGTTTCGTAATATGTTATCGATCGCGAATGAAAGATAAAAAAAATGAGGTGACAAACAAGCCAAGCCTGGCTTTGGTCACTTAAAACTAAAATTATTTCATGAATGTTCGGAATTATTTGAATCCTAAAAATCGGTTAAAGCGGGACAAAGTTCGCCGGGTCAGCTAGTTTCTTATATTTCAACATGGCGATTGGAAAAAATCACAGCTTTGCCAAAAAACCAATTAATCTTCGCAACGACTATTTTAAAACTATTTGGTCATGTTTCTCTGCTGTTTTTAAACCACATTTTCTTTCCTAAATTCCAATTTTCCATTT
>JASCZW010008011.1:0-56526 GCA_034211315.2 Aedes japonicus
TGCTCAGATTTCTTCTTATTGACCACAGTGATCTCCGTTTTGTGGTGGGCTGGCTCCAGTTTCCTGGAGTGGATCCATTCCTCGACAATATCGATGGAGTGCGAGGCCGTTAACTCCACCTCCGTTATGGATTCCTCCATAGACCTCTTGTTTGAGAACTACAATCTCAACACTTCTTCATACATCGTGTTCCAGAACACTGGGCTCAGGATCGAACACTTGTGGGACTTCTGCGGTGACTTGAACACGTTCTTTACCTGAAATTGTGTTGTATAACAGTACCCGATTCTAGGAAGTAGTTGCCCAGAATCCTGTACAGGTACCCAGGAACCCGGAGGCGTTGGAGTGAGTTGGTGACAGCCTCCCAGCTAGTGGCGGTGCCGGACTAATCTCACTCGATTTGCCCAGTCCATCGTGCGGCACAATAAAGCTGTCTGCGAACATTGCATCGATCGCTACGGTTCTCCTAGAACCAAAATAATTTAATCTAACGTCTATGTGATTTATTTAGTTTAAAATGGGGTCGACCAAAAGTACCAGACGGGATCTTTGCTGAACCTCTGCCATACTGACTTGGTAAGGCCCGAAGTAGCTGCGGATACTATGCTGATAAATGTGAAGGGGCAAAGAACGGTTTTGACGTGGTAGCGATCGCATCCGTGGCACTACAGAATTGGCTTGTACACGCGTTGGTGTTGGTGAGAGTTTGGGCAAAGGGCTGCTTTTCTCTAGACGCTTGCGTTGTTTGTCAGGAACCTTGTAGTTGTGCTGCAGCAAGATGACTTTATCTGAATATTTCTCCAGATTGAGCTTTCCGGTATATTATCCGCGGTATCGATGAACACAGAGTGTCCTTCCTCGATCGTTCTTCGTATTATGAACTCGATTCATGGCTGCCTCTCTTCACCCTCGTCCACCCACACCCACACATTGCCAGATCTCTGTGCATCTAATTTGCACACCTTAATCGATGCGCTTCACATTTGCTTGTACCGCCGGATTGGAGACTTCTTTCTTTTTAGCTTTCACAATTCGCTTATAGATTGCATCTCAACTTAGTGTTCTTAATGCACTTCCACAGTTATTAATTGGGAGCTTTTGATGTCTGGTACCATTTGTGTGGCAAGTACAATCATACTCTAAGCCAAGGAGATCGACCAATTTTCGTTAACGAAAAATTCCTAGAACTGACCGGAAATCGAACCCAGCCACCTCCAGCATGGTGTTGCTCTGAAGCTGCGGCTTTACCGACTGAGCTAAGGGAGGCCCCAATTGGCGGATTGGAGATGGACGCCATCTTTTTATGGTTGTTATCCGGTATTCAAGAAATCTTTTCTGAATTATGTCATATAAACCGAATGTCACTGGATGTCTCCAAATGTTCGGTAATTTCCTTTGGCAGCAGACGCTTCCTCTTGCAATTTGACCATGGCTTGCTGGCTAATACTTGCGATCTGATACTACGATAAAGGACTTGAGGATCGTAATCGACTCTAAATTGACCTTCAAGGATCATGTTGGATACGTTGTGTCAAAAGCTTCGTTGCAGCTAGGCTTCTTGTTCCGCTTTGGCAAAAAGTCCAAGGATGTTTATAACCTGAAGGCTATGCATAGCGTAATTGTACGCCCTATCTTTGAATACTTGTCTCTACTTGTTTACTACTATTTTATTTAATTCTATCTATACAGGTACAAGCGATTAATGTTTGGAGTCAGCTGTGCAACTGAACTATTTCAAAAAGTAATGGAAACCGTCACTGCTGGTCTTGAAGGGGTTACTGTTTACCTGGATGATGTCGTAGTATTTGACACACGCAAGGAACAGCACGATAGAAGATTGGATGCGGTACTGAAGCACTTTTCGGAGTATGATATCCTTCTCAACAGAGGGAAATGTGTATATGGAGTCAAAACGCTGGAGTTCCTTGGTCATCAGCTCTCGACTGATGGAGTGCGACCAACCGAAAGCAGAGTTGCAGACATTCAAAATGTCCGTGAACCACAGAATATCTCAGAACTGAGAAGTTTTATAGGGGTTGATTGCCTTGATGGCATTCAAGGAAATCAAAACTGCAATTTCTAAAATCCATCATCTAGGTTTCGTTAACCCTAAGGACCGAACGAAGCTGAGGACAGACGCAAGTCCAACCGGTTTAGGAGCAATACTTCTTCAAGAAGATTCTCAATGATATATCAGAGTGATTGCTTATGTCAGTAAGGCCCTTACCGATCTGGAAAGGAAATACTTCCAAACTGAGCGGGAGGCACTGTCGCTTGCTTGGGACGTTGAGAAATTCCGTCTGTATGTCCTAGGGATTAAATTTACACGATTGACTGACTGCAAGGGGCCCAAATTCCTGTTTAGTCCGAGATCCAGACCTTGTGCAAGGATCGAAAGATGAGTTCTTAAGTTACAAAATTATACGTACGATGTAGAGCATGTACCCGGTTCTGCAGTCGATGTTTTTTCGAGATTTTTCTCTTCACTTCCTTAACCATTCGATGAGTCTGGAGAAGAATATATTCGGATTATCGTTGAGCAGGTCTTACCACTCGCGGTGACATTTCAAGAGGTTCTAATGGCGCTTCAATCAGGTTCGACGGAAGCTATGCGGAAAGAGTACAAACCATACATAAATTAATTCAGCAGTGTTGATGACGTACTACTCAGAGGAAGCCAACTGGTTATACCCCCGAGAAACTGCGTGAAAGGGTCTTAGGTTTAGCACATGAGGCGCACCCTGGAATATCGGCTATGAAGCGTCGTTTATGTCAGAAGGATTGGTGGCAATGTATGTGACTTGTTTCTTCCCTCGGGCCTCAGAAACCTAGAAGGAACACGAAAATGCCAGGAAAGCCATGGGTAGATTTAGCAGTTGACTTCATGAGACCTCTCCTTCGGGTCATACGCTTTTCGCGTTAGTGAATTACTTTAGCAGTTTTACTGAAACCATAGTTATGAAGCAAACGACGGCAAAACGTACTATTACGTACAGGCCCTGCATGAAACATTTAGCAGATTCGGGGTTCCCCAATCCATTAAATCTGACAACAGACTACAGTTTGTGAGCGAGGAAATGAAGTTTTTCTGCAACGAATACGGCATTAAGCAAATAAAAACTACACCTCATTGGCCACAAGCCACCGGTGAAGTTGAGCGGGCAAATAAAACGATTCTGAACATTTGAAGATATGTCAGCAATCAGGAAGTTAGGATTTCATGTGAGATCTCAGAACGTTCTTACTGATGTATAACTCTACACCGCATACCACAGCCGGAGTCGCACCTTCCGTTTTGATGTTCAATCGAACCCTGCGAGATAAACTGCCCCATTTCCGTGAACAATCATGTCACATAGAGGAAGCGGAGTTCAGGGACAAAGATTGCGAGAGGAAGTTGAAAGATGCCGAATACGCGAGCTCCAGGCGTCAAGCAAAGTCAACGGAGATAAGATAAGGTGATACTGTTGTGGCGAAACGAATGTTGAAGGAAAACAAACTCTCGTCAACCTTAGCACCGGAAGAGTTCATAATGACAGGACCCGTGGGATCAGATGCAACGCTTCGCTCAAAGGAATCCGAATATAACATCGCAACGTTGGTCACCTTAAGCTGATTTCTGCGGTTGAACCCGGTGATCTGTTAACAGAAGAACCTCCATCGGATAGTAACAATACCAGCATTGGGAGTAGAGAAAAGAGCACTAGCGGTATACAAGGAAAACCATTTAAACCAGCAGTGAGGAAGCAACGCAAACCAGCATATCTCAGTGATTACCATACAAATGCAGTTAATATCTTTTAACGGGTAAGAGGGATGTCGGAATCTACATTGGTCCTTTGTATAAGATCAATGAAACTTATCAGAGAAAACGGCAGCACTGTAAAGGGCGATACGGTCAAAATTTGGTCAATATCAACTTGACGTATTTCTTTCAATTTTGCATTTAAAAAACCTGAACACCCCTCATTTTGAAGGTGTGTGTGTGTAGAATGTTGCTCCTATTTTGATTTTGGAATTCACTCTTCAGTTGTCAAAATGCCGTCCAAGCAAGAAGAGCAGCGTATCAAAATTTTGCTCGCGCATCGCGAAAATCCGAGCTATTCGCACGCAAAGTTGGCAAAATCGCTAAAAGTTGCCAAATCAACCGTTACAAATGTAATTAAAGTGTTTGGGGAACGTTTGTCGACAGCCAGGAAGTCTGGATCGGGGAAATCGAAAACCGGAAGCCGCTGAGACGACAAAGAGAGTTGCCGGTAGTTTCAAGCGAAACCCTAACCTATCTCTCCGAGATGCCGCAAAAGTTGATCGTCCAACGCATCGGCAAAACGAGCTGACTATCGTCTACAAGCGGTCGTGATCAATCGAGCTAAAACAAAATACGACGGCCAAAGCGCGATCCCGGAGGCTGTACACGACGATGCTGACGAAGTTTGACTGCGTGGTAATGGACGACGAAACCTACGTCAAAGCCGACTACAAGCAGCTTCCGGGACAGGAGTTTTATACGGCAAAAGGAAGGGAAAGGTAGCAGATATTTTCAAGCATCACGAAACTGTCAAAGTTCGCAAAGAAATATCTGGTTTGGCAAGCCATCTGTACCTGTGGCTTGAAAAGCAGCATTTTCATAGCTTCCGGGACTGTCAACCAAGAAATTGACGTGAAAGAGTGTTTGAATAAACGTCTGCTGCCTTTCCTGAAGAAACACGATTGTTACGTATTGTTTTGGCCGGATTTGGCATCTTGCCATTACGGTAAAAAGGCCATGGAGTGGTACGCCGCCAACAACGTGCAGGTGGTTCCCAAGGACAAGAACCCTCCCAACACGCCAGAGCTCCGCCCAATTGAGAAATACTGGGCTATTGTCAAGCGGAACCTAAAAAAGACCAAAAAAACTGCTAAGGACGAGCAGCAGTTCAAGGCAAACTGGCAAACTGGCGAAGAAGGTGGACAAGGTGGCTGTACAAAATCTGATGGCAGGGGTCAAGCGTAAGGCCCGGCAATTCGGATTTGGAAAAGCGGAAGCCTAACTGAATATTTTTCCTGAATTTTTATACTAATTGAACTTGAAAAAGAAATTTAATTTGATTTTTAAATAAACGATTTCACCGATTTACACGCGTTTTCCCTTGACCAAATTTTGACCGTATCACCCTTTAATGGGGCGAGAAGGCTAAGACAAAGCGAAGTAGCGAAGGAGGATTGGTTTATTTCGTTTTTTTTTTGGCATTATTCCTCAAATCCGACACTATGCACCCCTTGGTTTTTTTAAAGGATTAAGTCCAAGGTTGTCCAAGGTTCAAAATACTCCTGATCGTTGTCTGCGATATTCCCAGTTCTTTGGCCATTTCTCGGCAAGACGGATCAGGATTCCACCGAATTCGCTCTCTTTCGTTTGACGGCTTCCGGACTCCTGACAGTGCGTGTACGACATGGTTTGGAAGATATTTTCGAAGAACCGGTTTCTGGGCAGCGTTTGGTGGTGCAAAAGATGAATCTTTCGTTTTTCCGAGTGGTTTCAATTTCTTAAAAATAGTACATGGTCTAATATGTTTAAAAAAACAGACCGATTTCGAGCTCCCTTTCCACGTCCATGAGTCTAAAACGAGTCTCAAAATTCAAAACAAACTTGCAAGCAGTGATGACATTTGAATACACTCTAAAAGAAAAATAAGTAAACATGCCTGTGATTATTCCATCTAAAGTTACACATGTTTAAAAACACTGACAGGAATTACAAGTAACCCTGGATATCACACATGGTAATTTGAAATATTTTGCAGTTTGGTTCATTTATTTTGGAATTCAAAATGTTTATTTCACCTTCCACAATAAATCTCTCTGCTTTTGGGTCATGAATTAATCGTGAATTATTTCAATTCAATGCCAAACAAATGGCACATTTTATCACATCCACCCTAACCTCATTCGAAATGCACCCACTTGAGCCACAAAGTGACAGTCAAAAGTACGGATTTCACACTCAATCTTTCTCCACACTCTCGCCAACAGTGAAGTTGGAAGGAGAAGGGACCTCCCCCCCTTCTTCTATCCTCTCGACGTAGGACGCTCAAATCAATTGAATTTTAATAAAATTTTGATACCGACATTTTCAATTACGAACAATCAGCCTAGCACAGGAGGAGAGGGGACTAGAAGTGGCTGATAGAAGCTGGCTTGCGATTTGTGCCTCTTCCGTGGCACCAAACCAGAACAGTGAGTGGATAACGATGAGCGCTTGACACTGACCAGGCGACCGACCGGCCGAAAACTGCAAGAGCGCGGTCCGTATTAATCGTTTTGCCATCCGCGGTCATAAGCTGGATTTTGTCACGCGAACTGTTATTACTATACTTTTCGAGTACAGGGCTCAACGCACCCCACTCTCCTCCCCGTTTCTCGTTCAAATGTGTTGATGTGGGGTGAATTAGGCTTTTGTTCTGGCCAACCGGCCGGCGATCCTTTGACGTTCGTTGATGGGACCAACGGTTTTCGGTGATGATTTTTTCCCCCGGTTTTCCAGTAGGGGACCAAGTACAAAACCGTTGACGTGGGTCCTCTTTTGTGAATTTTTGAAAGCCAATCGTAAAGTCATCCAAGCGCGGTCTTTCCCAAGCCAACCACGTGCAAGGGTTCGAGCTACAGAGTTACCACCGTGAATGAACTGTTTTCCGGGAAATCTATATAAATCAGTTGATTATAAGTGGTGTTTTCAAGAAGACACAATGCTGAGAAGACAATCTTAAGCACTTGATGATGCCTACTCATTCTCTGCCGGTAATAGGCCAATCAAAACTGAATTGATTCAAACTAAATTTTCTAATAATACATTTATCATAAACAAACTACCCTACTTGGGAACCCTACCGAGCCACGCAAAGTGTGAGTGCATTGTTTCAAATTATTATATCGAAAGTGGCCGCCCAACATATTAAATATCACCCCTACAAGTCCCTCCGCCACCCTACACGCAACTGCACTCTGCACTGATCCCAATGCCTCCTCGCTACACAAAGGAATGCCCTCGCACTTGATTGTTTATTACTAAATTGTTCAAAAAGTGGCACATTCAGAATCGGGCCCGGGATGATCTCCGGCCGCGACCAAATCGGTCCAAAGAGAATACTCCACTCATCATGGGCTGCTAACAGATTTTCGGCGCCTTTTTTAGGCAGTGCAAAGTGCATCATCGATGCAGAATGCACCGCACCACGTGCTTTTCCTATGTGGGCAGATATGCAGCAGGCGACGTGAGCTGTGAGAGGATGGGCGATGCAACCGAAGAGGTCACATTCAATGCGAGCCATTTTTGTGTAATAATAGACTTAACTATGCAACGAGTTTCCCCGGTTATGGTGAATATAATGCATTCATGTATCGATGACGGCCAGAGCCAGAGGATTGCGGCAGCACGAGAATAGGGGATCCAGCTTGGCTGTTGGCAGATCAAAGAGATTTGCGCGCTCGTTCGGCGGAATCTGCCCTCGCGGAGTCTCCTCCCGATGGGTAGCACGCGAAAGCAATTTGAATCACGTCACCCCCATTTGTCGCGTAGGTCACAGGGATGCATTTCGATGCAGCCGGGCGATGAAATATTTCTGCATCTGGGCGGTGGGGGTTTGGTTGAAAGTGAAGGTATCAATTTCAGTCAATACAAATTTGTCCGGATGATTCCGAAGCGGCATTTTTCCGGATGATTTTCATATTGGGGAGTAATAATATGGGTTCCTTTCGATCGGCTGGAGCAGGTATTGTTTTCCGAGCAATGTTGATGGTATTTTTAAAATAATCATTTATTTGTACAGGCTCAATCAAATTAACTTTACGGAGCCAAATTTTCATACTTTTATACATCATTTATCTTAAAACTAAAGTTAGGAGGGGAGAGCCGATTACTCGCGGCCGTCTCGAGGTTAATAGGAATTACAAATTACGGATGGGAAAGAGGATGGGAATTTATAGTATGGTTTACATAACATATTAAATTTAAATTCTAAATTATCTAAACACTTATAACTATACAATTTATGGTTTTGTTTTGACTTGAACATTTTTTGAAAAAGAAAAAACACACACACACATACACATATAAAAAAAAAAACTTCAAGTAAACATACAGGTTAAACTAACTACAATCTAAGGCTAATGTTAGTCAAAATGTACTCCAAATCACGTACAGCCAAAATATCTTGGATTGGCACTTTAGGTTGTCTACCTCGAGCCCGAAGGGAATCATAAAGCCTCGATCTGAACCCACGATGCTCAGCACAAGACCAAATAACGTGATCTGCGTCCTGATAGCCTTGTCCACACTCACAGAGATTGCTGTCGCTCAGCCCAACCCGGTATAAATGAGCGTTCAAAGAATAATGATTGGACATGAGGCGAGACATGACACGAATGAAGTCTCGACCCACATCCATCCCGCTAAACCAAGATTTCTTCGACACCTTTGGGATGATAGAATGTTGCCATCGCCGCAAATCTCCTTTACTCCACTTATACTGCCAGCTGACGAGTGTTGAAGGCGATTTTCGATCATAAATATCGCCTTCCATAGCACCCACCTTTGCAAGCGAGTCCGCTTTCTCATTGCCCGGAATTGAACAATGAGATGGGACCCATACAAAGGTGATGATAAAATAACGCGAAGATAAAGCACTTAGAAGCTCCTGTATTTTCATGAGAAAATACGAGGAGTGCTTTACCGGCCTCAAGGAGCGAATAGCCTCTATAGAACTGAGACTATCCGTGAAAATGAAGTACTGATCCGGTGTTAATGAGGCAACAATTTCTAGCGTAAAGTGTATTGCCGCTAATTCAGCGACAAATATGGAACAAGGAGCATGAAGTTTACGATTGGTGCTATAAATTTCATTAAATATTCCAAAGCCTGCTGACTCCTCTATCAAAGATCCGTCAGTGAAGAACGATTTAGTGGAATCAACTTGGCCAAACTTTGCAGCAAACATCACAAGAGCAATCATAGGACGATGATGCTCTGGGATTCCATGAAGCTCCTGCTTCATAGATAAATCAAAATGAACCGAATTGTCAAAATCGGAGAAGCAAACACGATTGGAAATGTTCGGCGAAGGGCTGACATCCTGTGTTATGTACAAATGGTACAAGGTCATGAAGCGGGTTTGAGGATTCAACTCAAGGAGCTTTAAAAATGTTCGATTACCTGAGGGTTCATAACTTCACACCTGGTGAGGAGCCGGAGAGATAATTCTGTAAACCGATCCGTGAGTGGCAACATGCCAGCCAGCACTTCAAGACTCATGGTGTGAGTCGAGTGCATGCAACCTAACGCGATACGAAGACACCGATACTGAATTCGTTCCAGTTTAATGAAGTGCGACCGAGCCGCTGACTGAAAACAAAAACTACCGTATTCCATAACCGACAAAATGGTTGTCCGGTACAACGTTAGAAGATCTTGTGGATGAGCTCCCCACCAGGTCCCGGTAATTGTGCAGAGAAAGTTGATCCTTGGCTGGCACTTTCGCTTCACATACTCAATATGGGATCTCCAGGTGCACTTTGAAACGAACCAGACCCCAAGATATTTAAAGGACATAGAATGAGCTATCGGCTTACCACAAATTTGAAGCTTCGGTTGTGCTGGGTTATGCATCCTAGAAAAAACTACCTACTCAATTTTCTCCGTAGAGAATTCGATACCTAGCTCTAGAGCCCAAGTAGACAAATTGTCTAAGGTATCCTGTAAGGGTCCTTGCAGATCGACCCCATTGGATCCCGTGACAGACACTACGCCGTCATCTGCAAGTTGTCTCAGCGTACAGTTGTCACTTAGACAACCGTCAATGTCTTTGACATAAAAATTATACAAAAGGGGGCTTAAACATGATCCCTGGGGGAGACCCATGTAGCTGAATCGTGAAGCTGTAGAGGTTCCATGAGAAAAGCTCATATGTTTCTCTGACAGCAAATTGTACAAAAAGTTATTCATCAATGGTGAAAAGCCACAAACGTGGAGTTTATCTGAAAGAACTTCAACAGATACTGAATCAAAAGCCCCCTTTATGTCCAAGAATACAGAAGCCATCTGCTCTTATTTAGCAAAAGCTAACTGAATATCTGTGGAAAGCAACGCGAGACAGTCGTTCGTTCCCTTACCCCTACGGAAACCATATTGAGTATCTGAAAGCAGGTTGTTCGTCTCAACCCATTTGTCCAGACGGATAAGGATCATTTTCTCCAACAACTTTCGAATACAAGATAACATCGCGATGGGTCGATAGGAGTTGTGGTCGGACGCGGGCTTACCAGGTTTTTGAATGGCGATAACTCTCACCCGTCTCCAATCATGCGGTACAATGTTTAGTTCCAGAAACTGATTAAACAAGTGCAACATGCGCCTCTTCGCGACGTCTGGGAGGTTCTTAAGCAAGTTGAACTTGATCCTATCAGACCCTGTAGCCGTATTGCCACACGAAAGGAGTGCGAGAGAGAACTCTACCATTAAAAAGGGTTCGCTAATCTCATCTATCGAATTCGTGTTTTCGCGAGGAATCATCCGTGCCGGCACAGAATCTGGACAAACTTTTCGCGCGAACTTGAGGATCCATTGGTCCGAGTACTCCTCGCTCTCGTTGTTCGTAGTTCGGTTACGCAATCTTCGCGCCGTGTTCCAAAGAGTACTCATCGACGTTTCGCGCGATAGCCCGTTCACGAATGTTCGCCAGTAACCGCGTTTCTTGGCCTTGATGAGGCTCTTAAGTTCACGTTCGAGAGCCGTGTATACTTCGAAGTGCTCAGGTGTTCCACGTCTACGGAAAACTTTAAACGCGTCGGACTTTTTACGGTAAACCTCGGTGCATTGCTGATCCCACCATGGAGAAGGAGGTTTCCTGCGAAATGACGTCCCTGGAACTGGACGAGTTTGAGCTTGAAGCGCGCTGTCTAAGATCAGGTTGGAGAGGAAGTTATACTCTTCCAGCTGTGAAAGCCTTTCTACCGTCGTTACGGCTTTATCTACTGCTGTCCTAAACTTTGTCCAATCGATGTGACGGGTAAGATCATACGTGACGTTGACAGATTTCGACGGATTGAACCCGGTGGCAACCGAAATTTTGATGGGCAAATGATCACTACCGTGGGGATCTTGAATTACATTTCATGTGCAATCCACCGATAATGAATTCGAACAAAGTGTGAGGTCTAATCTACTGCCAACTGAGGATGTACCAGCCAAACGTGTTACTTCGCCATTGTTAAGTACTGTCATATTGAAGTTGTAACAGAGGTAATATATTAGGGAAGACCGGTTGTCATCGTACAGTTCTCCCCAGCCTGTGCCGTGAGAGTTAAAATCTCCCATGACCAACCGCGGAGCAGGAAGAACCGAACAAACATCTGAGAGTTGTTTTCGGTTAATGGAGGCTCTTGGAGGAATATAAACGGAAGCAATGCAAAGGCTTTTATTTTTAATAACAGCCTGACATGCGACAACTTTAATACCTGGAATAGGAGGAAAATTCACTCTATAGAAGGAGTAGCACTTTTTGATCCCCAAAAGTACTCCCCCTCCACGTGAATCCTCACGATCAAAACGAATAATATTGAAATCATGAATCGGAAGATTGATTTCGGAAGAGAGCCATGTTTCACAAAGACCGAATGCATCACAACCGGTAGTGTGAGCTAAAAATTTAAAAGATTCCAATTTAGGAATCAAACTTCGACAATTCCACTGTAGAACAGTGATCAAATCCCCGACCTCACTTGGAAAATTATCCATCGAAGGAAATGATAGCTGCAAGGAGGGGCCACTTAATTGTCAATTGCTTCAAAAAGGTCTTCACTGTTGGAAGCATTGCCAAAACAATGCTTTTGAGAGGGTCAGAAATTTCGAGGTACTTGAAGATACTTTCGGAAATGTCATCAAATGAGAACAGCCCACTAGAGGAGGGGGCTTCTGTTCTTAAAATAGGGGCGTCAGGGGTTTTGGATGTCCCCGGGAGAGATGGAAAGTCCTGGGTGTAGTTAGTACTACGAAAACCAGGTGGACTAGGATTTTCCTTTTTTCCACCTTTCCTTGAATTGGGCAAGCTGGTTTTGGGCTCCGGTTCAGCAACTTTCCGTGGGCGGACGCGTCTTCGCTTCCGTGAAGCACCTTCCGGAAAGCTGAATGATGTTCCCTCTTCAGCCAAATCAAAGTCAGACTCATCATCTGACAGAGGAGCAAAGGGATTTGTATTGGCATCGGGTGATGGTGAGGCTTCTTTACCCATTTCGCCGAAAGATTGCCTGGAACACTGTTTTAGCGAGCGTTCTAATTTTTCCCCGCGTTGTTTGTACGCCGGGCACGATGAGAGAGCATGAGGAGGAGTTCCTTTGCAAAAAGCGCATTTTGGTGTGCTGTCTGTGCACGCGCCATCCTCATGTCTCTCCCCACAGTTGGAGCAGCGCGCCTTATTGCCGCAGGGAGGTCGTATGTCCCATCTGCTGGCATTTCTGGCAGATCTTGACCCGAGGTGCAAACAACCGCACAGGTAGCCGAAGTTTTCCCAACTCGACGTATTGAGCGAGGGCTGAGCCAGAGAAGGTCACGCGAAACGAGTCTGATGGTGTGAACTTTTTTTCGTCCTTATTGGTCGATACTGAGCCTAGTTGGCGCACATCCAGTATCTGAACTGGGGGAACCAGGGGGATTTTAAATCGACCAACCCCCCGCTTCAGCAGGATCTCAGTGGTCAGACTCGTATCGGTGACCACACCTTCAATTTCAATACCCCGAGCTGGGATATACACTCTATATTCTAGAGTAAAGAGCTGGGATTAGCTTGCTTGAGGTTGGACACAACGACCCGAAGTTTATTCGGTCTTACTTTAATTATCTCGGTCACGGCCGAGAATCGTTCGGTCAGATCGTTCGAAATTTGATAGACATTCAGAGGTTTCGATTTGGGCTGAAAATAGACAACCATGGACCAGTTGAACTATCTGGATAAGCACGTGATCGGGTAACTGTATGAGTTACCCCATCGTTTTGCGCCATAGATGATTCATCTTGCGATAAATCATCCATGGCTCGTTCGTGGGAGCTTTTGAAGCTCAACCACTGAATCTATACATAACTAAACACAGAAAAAAAAACTTAAGCTAAACACACTCTCACACACTCTCAATCACTCCCGTACACTCACACACACTATAAAAATAACGCTTCTTGTATTCAGAAGAGAAGGAAACAAAAACTTGTCTTATATGTATTACGGATCTACTGCTGCCGAGCGACGAGGAGTGGCCGCGTGTACTGGTTAGGCGTGGGGCTGAACGATGATGATAATGGTACTGGTGATACTGGTCGGTGGTGGTTAGCAGATGAACTAATGCACGCTACACACGATGGACTGCTGGTGTGCGTGCCGTATAGATGCGGAACAATATGGCTTTTCGATCGTGGCAGTATTGCTAATTGCAATTAATAACGTTGTTGCACTGCTTATCAAACAACCTTTCCTTCTTAAGAAAACCAGAACTCGATTTCACTCGCGATCGCGAAAAAACAGTAAACTGAAGAATAGAATCAACTCTTGAAAAGCTTCCAAAGCAACGGAAAGCGGACCGAACGAACTGTACCGTTCGCTTGTTCACTGGGCAATCAATTGCAAAATTGGCATCTGAAATTAGCATATCTGCCCCTGCTGCCTGATCTGCCGTCCGACCGTGACCTTCCTCGGAACGCTCTACGCTTGTCGTAAAAATCGCGACTTCTACTTCTACCATGACTACGTTCACCTTCAAACCTATCGAAACGGCTTTGTATATTACTCAATCGATATTTAACAGAATTCACGCCTAGATCTGAATTAATCGCTTGTGCCTGGGAAACCGTTATTTCACTATTTTTTATCAACCTCTCTGCTGTGCGAACTGTTAAAGTCTCTTCATTTAAAAGCCGTTTCTGAAGATCACGATCGAAAACACCAAAAACTAATTGGTCACGGATAGCATCGTCACGGTGATTTCCAAAATCGCAAGATTCCGCCATCAATTTGACCGCTAGGACAAAATTTCCCCCCGCTTCTAATGGACCCGTTTTCTACATCTAAATTTGTACCTGAGCACAATGGTGGAGTCGACTTTATCGAATCTTTCTTTAAGCTTTTTAGTTATGTCAGCGTAAGATAAGGTTTTTAAATCTGTCGCTGGGTATAACAGGTTAAGTTCTTCAAACACTGTAATACCCACAAGGCTAATAAAAATATCTTTTTTACGACTCGCTTCAATATTATTGGAAGAAAAGAAATATTCTACCATTTCAACATAATTTGAAAAGGACGTGCCAGGCACGTAGGGGTCAACGGCACCGATCAAAGCCATCTTTTACAACACCTGATAATACACAGTGCACAATGGTCAATACAACAAATATGAAAGAGAAAAAAAAAAAACTGTCACGTACCTTTATGTAAAATGGCTGACCTGAATGCCCTTGCTAATTCCAATGGCGTTCTCTCCAATTCAAACGCGTCTCCCTAGATTCTGTCTCGTACTTGGCACCAGTCTTACAAAATTTTCAATTTCCACTTTTCTGCTATTTTTTCTACACTTTTATTTCCTTTTTCTCTGACTCACTTTTAAATTTCTGTATCAATCAAGCATGTTTTTCACACTGCTCATAGCCCTTTTTTTTATTTCTCTGGCTCACTTTGATTTTTCTTCTTCAAAATTTCCGTTTCAATCTACCACGTTCTTTACACTTCTTATAGCCTATTGATTACTTTTATTATTTTATTAAAAAAAAAAAAACGTGCGCAGACGCAGATTTAATGCTTTTTCCGACGACGCTCCGACAGCGCAAACCGTGCGGAATCAAAATGGTCATGCAAACCAACCAGCAAAACAACCATCAACAACAATGAATAGCCGTCGCAATAGTTTTCACTCTCCGGCAAACTTACCTAGCGAGACTTTTTTTTTTAAATCGCACAGCCGCAGGTACGAAGACTGAACTCTCCGGCACCATACACCGCGAATAATATGCCTCCGAAGTTTGGTTCTTTTGGTGATCTGCTAATCACACCAACCAATGCGCCTCACCAGTGCAATAGAAAAGCCTATTGCCGCGCAAAAAAAAAAACACTATTGTATCACCACTCAATACTTTCACTTTTCTTATTTTTATCCTCGTCGCCAGTTTTAATGTTTCTTGGCGGATTCTAAATAAAACTCTAACAGCTTGGATGTCGAGATAATATCACCCGGTTTGTTTATTCCATATGGTTTATATAGGGTTTTACAACAATACATGACTTTATTAGTTGTAGTGACTTGATTATAACTTAGCAAGTCATATTTATAATATCTCAACCGACTGACTACAAGTGTGCTACTAGGGTTGGTTTTAAACATAGAATATGTTAGAAAGAAAGCAAGTTTATGTTTGCAGAAAAAATAAACTAATTTTATGTTTGGATTTACCTGGAATATGTTTGTTTTCCGTTTTGTAGAGAGAAAAAAGGTCTACGTAGACTTTTGGTATATCCCCCCTTCCCCAACGTAGATAAACGTAGACTTTTTCGAAACCCCTCCCCCCCCTTAATTGTCTACGTGGTTTATGAACAGCCCCACATGTTAAGAAAATTGGTAGTTAAAATGGTTTCATGATATGAAGCTACGGAATATTAGGCGGAAACAAAAATGGAGGATATTTTTTGGATTCTAGACAAGATTTATGCATGTGTGTGTGTATGTTTGTATATGTATATGTATATGTATATGCCGTTAATGGAAAGAAAGCCTCATCAACATTACGCCTCATTATAAAAAAATCTTGCACTGTTTTTAACATCCACACATAAGGAAACGAAAATATGTATTTTAAAGCAAAAAAGCAGTAGTATCGAGAATGGATGGACCTCTTGTTTATGCACGGTAGAGACATCTACAATTTGTAGATGCTCCGAAAAAAAATTCTAACGTTATACCGACAATTAAATCATGGTCAAGATGACTATCGCATATAATGGTTACAATAACCATGAAAATGGTCGAATTCACATCTTCATGGAATTGTTGACTATGATCATGGTAGCAAGGACTATTCCGACATTATGGCAAATGTTGGATCAACTATTTTTAATGGTCGTTTTGACCACGATCATAGACGGTTCAACAGCACTATACTGCAATAGTCATCCTAACTATAGACACTGTATATAGACCGGACAACGCAAAATCATACAATCTGCCAACCCTGAAAAATTTGAGCAACTGATCTGGCACCACTTGTATTTGTACAAACTTGAAGTAAACAGCGCAATAGGCTAAAAATAAGATTCGGTTTCGATGTTGGTAGTTTGTTTTGATTCCGTTTGAAGATTTTCATTAAAAAGCATAGCGAAAAGTGCCGTGTAAAAAATGAACATTTACTGAATATGGAAATAGAAAATTCCTTATTTGTTCATAATTTGCTTATGTCAAAACAATACTTGCTCCTTTAAAGTGAATAAAAGGTTGACAGTCCGTTTGGCTGCATTTTTTGACAGGTCGTTTGGCTGCATAAGACAACTGTTGTCCGGTCTATATACAGTGTCTATAATCCTAACCCCCAATAATGGTAAAATTGACTATCAAATTTGTCTCTGTGTGGGTACGTGAAACTAAGCTCATCTGTCAAGATGCTCGAGGGTAGGGTAGGCGCTAGATCGTCACGTCAACCCAAGTAACACAAGTTGTTTCAATGAAGCAACGTTGGCTTCTTTGAGACAAAATATGGTTGAAATATAAGGCAACTACGACGTCACGCGTGACTGCATTGCAATCAGAAAAGCGCAAGAGGTGGAGTCTATTTGCAACATATTATCTGAGTTCCAAACGTGTTAACAAAAAGCTCCACGAAACTTATGGCACTGATACCGTAATCTGACATGTTGAATGATAATCATGTTCCTAGCGAGCTATTGATACGTTTCATGGATGTTTTAACATAATATGATAAATACGCGAGTCTGTCGTTCACCATAAATATTTGTTTTCAGTTCATAACCGGTTGCAGATGAGGTGCCATTATATTTAAAAAAAAATGAACATTGTTTTCACTGGTGTGCAGTCTTAAAAATGAGTATTTTTATTAATAATAATTAGAGCTTTGAAATTTCTCATCTTACCGTCAATTTTTCAAACGAAATCAGATTTATGGTGAAATACGCTCTTTCACTTCGAAAAATATAATGCGCTTAGAGAAATGCTTAAAAATGTCCTTTTTAGTTCTTCTGGAAAAGTAGTTCTCAGATGATTTTTTGAATTAAAGATTCCAAATTTGATTGTTTTATGCTTGTCTACCATGTACAAATAAAATATGTTTAATTTGAGTCATCAAATCTTAATCATAATGCAAAAACATGAATTCATTTGTCTATGCATGATTTCATCATATAATTTATCATGGCGGCTGAGAATATAAATAAAACTACATCGCAGGTTGTAAGTTTATTGACAATTCGTACACAATAAGCGTAAATCAAAATATGAACAATCATCGAAAGCCTAGAGTCTCATAATAAAGTTAAACATACTTTCTGAGCTAGGCACCACTGTTCTACAGGTTATCAATTTAATTGTACGCAACTCCAGTTACTGTGAAAGAGCTGCTGTTATAAAATTGATTTAATTGGCCAGCCAATTAAAGAGAATCATTCAAGTAAAACTTGCACTCACTCAAATAACACTCAAACAAGGTGCGGAAATCTGTTTATAAAATGTTTATAAAATGTATTTGAATGATGGAAAGACGAGCATTCATGCCTTTGAAAAACAAATACAAAAAAACAGCATTGATCTAAAAAGAAAATATAACAACAAGCGACTTTTATCGATAGGCTCACTGAATTTACTGAATTCGTAGCCTAACAAAATTAGTAAAATTTTGCGTTTAAAAAAATCTTTTTCGACATATGTGTTTAAATTAATAATTGTTTTCAAAACTATTTGTTAGCGTAAAGAAATTTCTATGATTTCAATAGTAGGTGTACCTATTTTCACCAAGAAAAATAGGAACAACAAATATTAATTTAAGAATGAAAACAATTAAATCATGTATGACGGGTTTGAAATAAGGAAGCGTTTTAAGATTAATAATAGAAATAAATGTTTAAAAGTTTGTTTGTTCAAACCTGAAATAATAGTCATTTTTCCATTTGATATCTGCAATGACACTTTGCTATATGAAACAAGTAACATTCAAAAGCTTCATCTCATTGTACAATTTAAATAGGGCATTTCTGGTTGAAATTTCGTACATCCTTTTCTTCGATAGATACTTTAAATCTAGATTGAAGAAAAGATAATGGCTGTTCAACAATCCAAAGATTTTCTAATTGTGAAAAAAGAGTAGACAAATTTCATGTTGAAATTTTTGCTCAACCAATCATTGTTAACAATATGAAGAGAATTTTGATCGGCGGTGTACGGCTTATTTCTTTTAATCTCAAAACACTGGACTGTTACCAAGATATTCATTTCAACGTCGCCATACTGTATCATTTTTGCATTGCAGCGTGCATAGTATACAACATGTATGTAATACGTTGCAGATTTAATAATATTGATCTTAGTTTTTCCTATTGAACTGCAACCTTACCGCAACGGTTTTTTGCATACATGAACTTGTATGTATAGTTCATAAAATGTCACGATATGAGTTACGCAAAATCGTGTTGCAAATGCATGATTTGAAACAAGCATTGCATGCGTAGAGTGTGAGCGCAAATTTGTGTTAAACGTCAGTTGTCAAAAGAACTGCATAAAAAAAAGTGTAATTTTTTAGACGATTGAGTAATAAATCCAAACTTCAGGCAATGTTCCTTCCTGTTTCAATAGTTCACCGTTTTGTTTTTAAACGATGCAATCAGACTACCTGCACTAGCTCTCTCATGAATATTTGACCAAGGAAATAAAATAAAAACAAGTCTTAGTAACAAGTACCTTTTAACATTCTTTATGATGGATACCAATAGGCTTGTTTGGTGTCGTATCATCCTCTATCAATTTTCACCATCCTATCGATCGTTTAGTTATTGCCATAGTATGTTTTATAATTCATTCCCTATGAAGTTATACGCGTAATAGTAAAAATCATTTATCGTTAATGACGTAGGTGTATTTTTGTGGATTGACTGACAAGAAGTTAAGCCCTCTAGATTTGGCTTATGAAAAGAAGGGGTTTCATTCAACTGAGATTTTTTAATAAAATGATGTCGCATTTCGAATTCAAAGCTTCTAAGCAATGGCTCTGGAAAGCAATTGCACTTTTGATGTTTTAATTGAATGGCCAATACAGGTTTTACCAGAAACTTTGATGACATAATTTCTACTTATAAAAAATAGCTTTCAATTGCGAACCACATGGGTGAATGATAAAAAACGTTTAATGCATAAATGTTGTTAGAATATTATCAGTGAACATAGCATTCATATTTTTCTAATATGAAAGACGTTAGAAAGTATATGGACCACGACATTCCACCAAGATTAAATATACGCTATCATGCTTTATATGCTAGAGGTCTAGCATTAAATTAGTTGGATAAATTCGTTGGACTTATCAAGCACAACGAATTAATCGTAAATCATGTTTTGCAAATTAGAAACAAATAAGCTGGAACTCTTCTGAAATGTTCTCAATATCACTTTATTTCGCGGTTAGATTTCTCCGCTTTTTGTAAGATTTTACTAATAGTATTTTAGATTTGGTTTGTAACATCGCTGTGACATGGTCCCTGGAAGCCATACTAGTTACTAGATGGTTGCATATCTATTACAACATATTTTCACAGCAACGTGTGAGAGTAAGTTACAATCCGGATTTTGGTAACTTAAAGGTTCATAATACTAAAATGAAACAAGATTGTATTTTAAGATTATGTTGCAATATAATTCCTGACATCAACAAGTTTTACATACCCAAAGAGAAATTTATTTGAAACAAACAAAGTCCAGCTGACTTGAGATCATAATTCAATGTTGATGATAGTGTCAAATTTGAATATTTTGCAACGTTAGTGCAATTTAAAGTGTCCCTTGCAACATTAAATCAGCTCTGAAGCAACAGCATTTGTTTCCTGTGCCTGTTCATAGTCGTATTATTAACAAGAAAATGAAATACATTTTTTGAACGATGTTTCACGTGTTGCTTGGGAAGTGACGTTTCGAAAGCGCATGAAATGCGCAGGCATGTAACAACGGCAGGCAACTCTGCCAAAACTGCTGCGTTATCCTAAAAGTATTGTCGCCAAGTGATTCAAAAGTACAAGCACAGAGTACAACAATCAAACCGACGCGTAACAAACTTAGTAACGCTGCTACAAGGTTACTCTTAAATTTGTTTTCAACTGAATAGCCAAAACAACAGCATTCAACTCCTTCTCACAACCGCTCTCGCCATTGCCGAAAGTGATAGTTTTCCTAAGTTCAAATAAACCTGCGAACAAGTCCACCCTGCACTGGGGGACAGGTCGGAAAATATTTTAATTACACAAAGTTATTTCAATTAATAATTCACCATCACCAAAGTGGCTCCGAGGGATGACGGCATGCCTACCGGGGAAGCATGATGCCGAATGTTAAACTCCCTCCCGACAGTTGCACTTTTGATTCTCTGCGACTATTTAAACAATGAATATTTCAAAAACCTGAAGGAATTGTTCCCTCAAACCGAAAATCCTTCGGCAGGTACTTGACTTTTGTTTCATTCTTATGCCGTAGGATCGGCATCAGTTTGGACCCAAGCAGGGCGGAGAGCAAATTGGAGTTCTGGCGAAGGAAAAACTGAAAAGTTTCACTCACTGAAAAGGATTTACAGAGGCTACACTTTTTGCTGTTTGCTGGCGCTGCTGTTTGGATGAAAAGAACAATTCGCTTCGAGTGTATTTATTTTTCAAACTGTGAACTAATAGTGAGAAAGAGTAGCGACTGGCAACGTGGTCCTTTTCTGTGCATTCATAAATCATAAATAATGAAAAACTCTCGTCGCCGGTGTCGGTGGAACTCATCGTCTTGGTCCGGCTGTGGGAGTCTTTCGAGTCCAATGATAAGCTGTCATGGTGACGTCTCTCCTTAAGCAGTCAGTGTGCATAACTATTTTGGTTACAAGTGCCGCTCGCTGAGTGGCAGCACTTGGGTGATAGAGAGTTGGCACTCTGTGTGAAAAGCAGGTGCTATTGTTTAATTAAATGAATTAGTAACAGCATTCCCTAGGAAGCCGAGACGGTGGTGGTCGATGGTCCGTTTTTGAATAAATAGTTTGCTGCTCTTTGTCGTTGTTGAAGTGGGAAACCTCGGAGCAAGCCAATTAGCCAGCAAGTTGTTTTAGAATCGTAAAATAGCTGTAAGAAGCTCGGAGAATCTGCAAAATGCATAGAGGTGAAGTGGATTTAGGGTTGCTGGAAATAGTTTGCATACCGCCAGGAACGTGTCCAATGACATTGAGACGATGAAGGCTTTCATTTTGAGGGGTTTGTTGGTGTAGCAGATGAAGGTGATCAGATGGCGATTGACCGAGGGAGGGTAGTTGTACCAATCGCTCATGAAGGCCGAGCTCGAGAGAAGATTTGCCTGAAGGAGTAAAAGAGGTCTGATTTATGGTTTCAAGATGGAGTGGTTGTATGGAGTAGGCTGCTCACCTGATAATGGATTTCATTTGCGTGCCAGTAGTATAGAAAGAGAATCGCCGTCATTGTCATGATGTAACAGACATCTATGAATACCTGTACGATTGACTGTGTCTACAAAAGAAATAGGAGAAAGGATATATATGAGTCCACAGTATTTTGAAATTTGCTGAGAAAAAACGAAAGGCTGAGTTATGTCAGTGACATAACTACAAAGTTGACGTAGGACTGCTTGTTGATGTGAAGAAATTGATGTCATCGAATTGATTAATTTCTACTATATTTTATTCAGCCTAAAGAACCATGAAACCCTATACTATTGGTGTGCGAGGTGTCGTGACCTGACCGAAGTTTCCAGCCTTGATAATGTTGATTTACTGTTCGTTGCTGCTGCTACTACTCCGTTGCTGTCAAAGTTCGTTACAAGAATGAACTGAATCAGTATTAGTAGTAAAATGTGCTTTTATTTATCAATTTTTTTTGTCGTATAAACTAATTTTACAAAGTAAGTGCCTTAGCCTAATGGGCTATTCAGCTTTGTTAATGAATTTCATGTGTTTGGTGTGTTTAGTGTGTTTATGTTATAAATAATCTTAAGATCAGCACTTGGGGCATTGTTTGTTTAAATTTGATAACCTAATTCTATAACTACAACTACAACTACAATTTGAAAATCCTAGGGGTGGGGACCCAGATTCCGGATGATCTGGTGATCCGATGTCAAGCAGCGTGCCCTGTACCGATTGATAGACACACTAAAGCGATCATCGAGCATTTTTATCTCGGCCAGATGGTGGACCTCAGATGTTCTTGTTCTCGGAGGGGTGTTCAGGATCATCCTGAGGAACTTATTCTGAACACGCTGAAGTTTCACGTGATGTGTTTTAGCGTAACTCTCCCAGATCGGCATGCCGTACTCGATGACTGGAAGTATGATTTGCTTGTAGACAGCAAACTTGTTTTTCAGGGATAATGTGGTCCTTCTGTTGATCAATGGGTACAGTAGTTTCAACAGAACGTTACACTTTGTGACCGTTTTATCAACCTGTTCCCTGAAAATAAGCTTGCTGTCTATTGTAACGCCAAGATAGACAGCTGATTTGGCCCGTTCCACCGTTGTGTTGCTTAGGCTTATTTTACAATCCTCAGGCGGAACAAGTTTGGGAGAGTTGGAGTGTGGAAATAGGATGACCTGGGTCTTCGCCGCGTTGATACAGATCTTCCATTCGGTGAAGTATGCTGACAGAACATTCAGGCTTCGCTGCAGTTTCGCAGTAAGCGCTCTTATTACCCTACCATTGCGGTATCATCGGCGAACAATGACAGAGATTCATTTTCAGGGAGCGGGGGTATGTCCGAGGTGAATAGGTTCAACAGAAGTGGACCTAGTATAGTTCCCTGCGGAACACCGGCGGAAACCTCCTGTGCATCGGAAACTGCACCTTGCAGCGAAACACGAAATGTTCTGTCCGACACATAATTTTTAATTATCTTCACCAGAAAGATGGGAAGATTGTATTGTTTTAGCTTGTAGACCAAGCCATCATGCCACACGTTATCAAAGGCCTTCTCGATGTCGAGAAGTGCCATGGCAGATGATTTCGAAACAAACTTGTTCCGTCTGAGGATGTTACTGACTCGATTAAGTTGGTGAATTGTCGACCGACCACGTCGGAAGCCAAATTGTTCGTCGAGCAAGATGTTCATCTCGTCGGCAGATGAGAGAAGCCGACGGTGGATCGCTTTCTCAAACAGTTTTGATAGTCCTGAGAGAAGGCTGATGGGCCTATAGCTCTATAGCTATAGAACACGAAGGATCTTTCCCAGGTTTCTGGATGGGTATGACTTTGGCTGACTTCCAACACGAGGGGAAGTAGCTAAGTTGGAGGCATTGGTTGAAAATCATCGCCAGATGGTTATAGAACTGGGAGCTCGTTTGAGCGTTGGCAAACCAGTTCGCTGGTATTGCCTTCGAATGGCGTTTCGCATTTGTATTAAATCTTTAGTGGGTCTATCAATGGGTACAGAGTCACTCACCTGATCAATCACTGGTACATGTTGCTCCCGGGCCTGGGAGATCACTTGCTCGATGCGCTGCACCTGCCGTTCGATGTCATCAACCGAATCAAGGTGCATGTCGAAGTCGATGTTGTCGTCAACGTGTTGTCGGAACCTCTCCCAACTGGCGTGATGGTAGTTCCGCCTGGTGATACGATGCCGGTTGACCGAGGAGCCAACTTCGGCCACCACCGGATAGTGGTCCAAGCTGAGCTCCTGGTATGCTCCTGGAGATGTCGATTGTTGAATGGACACCAGATGTATGTAGATGGATGTCGATGGCCTTCCTGTTAAGGAAGTCACCGAGCTCAACGGTTTTGTTCCGGATGGAACAAGCATGACAATTAAGAATGTTGATGGTGCGTTTACGGTCCATACTTAAATATGGACGTCATCGTCACGGATGTGGCGGCTTTGAGCTGTTCCTTCTTGGAGCGGCAGGAACGTAGTTGGCGGTAGAGCTCTTGCACGAACTCGACCATTTGCTCCGAGTCGTAGAGCTGACTATCGACGGGTGATTGCGTGGAGGTACTGCGATTCGGATTGCCCCTGCCTGGGGGAGGAGTCTGATGGGGTGGTGGCGGCTGCCGCGAAAGATGATGAACGGAAGCTGACGGGCGGTTTGCTTGGCGGTGATTTAATGGGATTGACGTTAGGTTTGGCACCTGATACCGAAGCGACGGGAAGTTCTCCTCGTTCATCGGAGGTGGTGGACGGCGTTGAGCAGGCCGAGACTTGGTGGATGACTTCTTGCGGATCGCCAAAAATTCAGCTCGTTTTGGGCAGGTTCGATTGTTGCTCTCATGGTTTGCGCCACAATTTGCGCACTTCAGTAGCGTACCTTCTTCCATCGGGGCACAATCGTTCGTACTGTGGGCTCCGGCACACTTGCCACATCGCGGTTTCATGTGACAGTTACGAGTTTCATGGCCAAACGGAAGGCAGTTGTCATATTGTGTCACTTCGTGCTGTCTGGGACGATATCGGTCCCATTCAACGTGTTTTTAACAGTTCCGCAATCGTGACGGATTCCTTCTCGAGATGGACCAGATAGAGTTGGTCCCGGTAGTTTCCGTGTTGCTGGCGCCTGATGGGAAACACCTTCTGAGGCTTTAGTGCCGCCACTTGCAGCTCTTCGAAGATTGACTCCGGAGTGAGTTCTGGAAGGCTACGCCGAATCACCTTCATTGGCTTGCTTCCGGGCGCGTCGTGAGTGTAGAACTCGTGTTTCTTCGCGACTATGTGAGCGCCGACAGCACGGTAGTCAGCCTCCGGTGAGCACATAATTTTGGTGCCATTACTGCACAGCTTGTACAGCGGATGAATTTGGATAGCTGCAAGCTCGGCCCTGAGTGCAGCAATGTCCTTCGATGTGGTGAAGAGCGGGGGAACTTGCACCTTCTTTGGCACCTCCTGTACCGGAAGCACGGCGAATTGATTGCTCGCTAGTAGACGAGCGTTCGGATCCACTGGATCGGCGTCATCATGGCGCAGCCGCTTGGAGCTGCCCGGTTGCGGTAATGATTCGGGAGCAGATGTCACCGTTGGTCGATTTTTTCGACCAATTGCCACAGCAATAGGTCAAGCGGGAAAATTTTCCAAACTTTGCAGCACTGTTTTCTGCTTTTCCACCACCAGAAGATGAGCAAGCGCAGGCGCGAACCGAACACGCAAACGCGAGAAAGCGGGCGAGGGGGAAAAACGGGGAAAAAAAAACTTTTATTGCGAGAGAGCGAAAAACATGTCCGTACACTGTCGCTTGATCGAACTGGAATGATACTGTGCCGAAAAACTAGTGCGAAGGTGCACCCGTTATGTAACATTCATGGCTGTCTTGGAGACGTTCCTTAATTAATTATGAAGTCTGTGCTCGGAAAGTACTGTGTATTTAATAAATTCACCCTGAAAAATCGACATTATAAGACATCACCTTGTATTTATGTTATTCACAATAGCTAAATGTCAAAAATAAATCAATTTCAATATTTAAATTGATGCATAGAAATATTCCCGAGAGATTGTTGCAAAGATTTTGAAAATCGGTCATGAAATGTATTAGTTATTAACGTTCAAAATATAAGCATATTTCGCGACGCTCCAAAATTTCGTATTCGCAACGTGTACCCCTGTATTGAAAACAAAGACCCAGTCCTACGTCAAAAAATAAGTGTTGTGACTGAAATTTACGTCATGGTATGTAAAATTAAGTGTTCATGTAAAATTAAGTATGGGTGGTGGCTCGATCACCGATCCTCAGGCGCATTAAAAGTCGCTGGTCACTGGTGTTTCCACGATCCGTCCACGTGTGTGTCGCATTCAATCTCCCTCAGTTTCGCTGCCCTAGACTCATACCACTGACTACTCCATCATTGTTTTATCGTTTTTTCTACCGCTTTTCACCTGGGATGACAATTAGCGACTGTTCTCTCGCCTAATTTTCTAGCCGATCTGCTTCTGTATTACCGTTGATACTGGAGTGTCCAGGGATACAAAAGAAACGGATTGGTTTATTTATGTGCTGTTTACTCTACTTCCTGGATCCATGGGTGTTTGGATGTCCTCATTTCCAAGGCCTGGGGCACGATGCGGAGTTTGTGAGGATCGTTAGACCGTTAGGCATTTTCTGAATAGATATTGCCCTCTTTATGGCATTCGCCTTTGCAGAGAAAACACTGCATTCTTCTGGTAGATTACATTGTGTACCGCAGCTCCTACAGTGTTTTCGCTTTTGGAACCATCAGTGTATATTACTGTTGATCGCAAAAACCGTGTCGCGAGTAGTTGCTGTACTACCGGACGAATTTTACCAGGTGGGTCTTTGGCTCGATTGTATTTTCTAACGCCTCACACGATCCACAGTTTGCGTGCATGACAGAGATGGTTGCTTTGTCTTACAAGTTGCGTAACTACGAGGAGTTCAGTAACCGTCAGTTCTATGACGCACTCCGACGCTCGTCGAATCAACGGGAGAGTGTTGTTGTTCCGGTCCTGCGCCAGTATTCGTATGGCAATCTGTGCAATGGAATCCTCGCCTGACTAGTCCGATTCCATACGTCAATTTTGCGATCACCAATACTGAGCCCACTTGGAGTAGAGACTTATGATTGCCACGTGGTAGTTTGGCACCGATCATACGCATTATCAGTTCAGTTCATCAGTATCCGGCTTTCTTTACCATTTAGCAATACGTAGTTGGTTGGTCTTCGCGACAAAATCGATGGCGATGTCACACGATTCCGACGTGCGTTCGGACTGCAGTGGAAGACTTTGTAGCTGATATGCTGAATTGTACACTTTTCGCCAATTTATCGCCAGCTTTGACGGCATCTTGTAGTTTTTGATGTAGTCCATTGGGGTTTGCCCCTCGCACTATAAGAAGGATGTCGTCTGTGTACAGAAGTATTTCGACTACTCTTGGTGTAACCCGGAAGGCAGGCTGCATAGCAATAAGGAACAGTGTTGCGGAAAGTACTGAGCTTTGTGGTACTCCTATTTTCAGCGCTAGTTTCCTCGATGTGTTGTCACCTACGGTCACGTGGAGGGTCTATTCCGAGAGGAAGCTTTTCAGCATGTTGATCATCCTGCCGCTCTTTTTTCCAAAAAATTAGGGTTCCCATTATCGCATTTCGTGAGCTTTTGTCATACGCCTTCGATAGATACAGAGAGGATATCTGACAGTGTTTATCCTGATTTGGTAGAGATCTCTCCAGTTCGATAAAATATGTGCTCGTACCGTATCCTGCACGAAAGACATGTTGACGTTGCAGTCAGTTGTCCAATGATAGTCTGCTGATAAGCTGCTCAGCTTCGCCATAGTAGTGCAGTTTAGGAATCGGAACGACAATAGCATTCCACCAGCTATCCGCAAACACATCATTAAAGTCTGTCCACGTTCAATTTAGGGCACTTTTCTTTCAGTGTAGATTCTGAATTATTTCACGGATCGCTGAAACTTTTCACCTATATGATAGCTGCAACTTTCCATTGTATTTCGTGGTTTGTTAATGTTTAGGTTCTTGTTACTTCCAGTAAAATGGCGTCGCATCAAGTCGAATTTTATACAAATGGCAGCCAAATCCGAATTTATCGATACACAATGTTGCCAAGAACCTAAAACTACCGAAAAGCACCGTGTTTTGTGTTTTGACCAGCGCTTGACTGTGGATCGGAAGGTTGGAAGTGGAACAAATCGAATAGTATGCTCCCGACAAATGGAAAAGAATGTGGTCGCTTGTATTGAGAAAAATCCCAATCTTTCTGTGCAAAATAAGGCTCGCAAAGTTGGGAAATCAAAATCATACGTACAAATACGTAAAACAGAGGCAAGGACTGAAAGCATTCAAAGTGAAAAAGTTGCCCTACCGTATTGACAAGCAAAATTTCACTGCGAAAAGTCGTGCTAAGCTGCATTACACCAATTTTTCACAAACATTTTCTTGTATCATAATGGACGACGAACCATAGGTGCTCGAAGACGTTAAACAGCTTCTGGGTCTGGCTTTTAATAACACAATGCAAAGGAACACCGTTGACTTGTATATCCGGTTAAGGAAGGTATGCAAATTCCCGAAAAAGTATTTGATTTGGCAGGCCATATGTAGTTGTGATCGAGAATCTAAAACTTTCGTCTTTACTGGCACTATCAATAAGAATGTGTACGTGCAATAATGTCTTCAAAAGCGGTTGTACCATTTAGAAGAAGTCACGACTCTCCAGCTCTGTTTTGGTCTGATTTGGCCTCTTGTCACTATGCGAAATCCGTCCTGGAATGGTATAAGGTACAAGAGGTCAAATACGGGCCAAAAAACAGCCAATCCACCAAACTGTCCAGAACGTCTTCCAATAGAGAAGTACTGGGCTCTAGTTATGCGGAAACTTTTCGAAACTAAGATGAAAGCAAATGGTATCGATGATTTCAAGAGAAGATGGTGGACGTATCTGAGAATATCGTACGGAACCTGATGGCGGGTGTATCACAGAAAGTTCGTGAATTATATAGAAAAAAGGATTACATCATTAACTGTTTTTAATGTAGATATTTTTCTATGATTGTGAAATAAACAATCGGGTTTGTTGAATTATGTGTAATTTTTTTTTGCTGCTATTATTTGGTGTCCGAAATTTAACGTGGACAGGTTTTAGTTTAAATTATTTAATTTATCCATTCACCCATACAACATTACAAGTTTTATCGAGGTTTTAAAACTTTTTCTCAGTTCTAGTATATTCAAGCATACATTCAACCAGTGGATAAACTTCAATAATTCTAGGGTTTTTTTTTCATTAGGGCGAATCTGAAATTGAGAGACGCTCTTTGATTACTTTCTCTTTCATTCATGTTCCATTCAGCTTTACTTTTTTCATTCTAGTATTTGTAGAATATGCTAGCCAGCACTGTTGTTTTTCTATCTGTGCTAAAGAATCCCTCAAAGGTTTTATAACGGCGCTGTAATAAATGAAAGAGAGCGAGAGAGAAGAGAATCTCTCATTGTCAGATTCGCCCTATTGAAAAAAAATCCAAGAATTATGTTTTATATTAGACTCATGCTGCCCATCATAGATGCGTTAAAGAGGCTTTGAGACATTTCTCCGAATGCCATTAGCCTGAATGCCACTTCACCTTCTGCTATTACCCGCATTCGACTATCCAGAACGATCATTACAAAGAATTCAATTTCAAATGAAAACAGTTTTGAAAGCCAAGTATTTTTTCCCTTGTATCAAATACGTGAGTATGTGACTCTCGTGAATTCATGACTTCAATTCACTTACCATTGATGCTTCGAACAAGAGTGCGCAAAGTAGTACCGAAAATACTACGAAATCCATGAATACCGCTCCTCGGGTCAACCCTTCCAACTCTCTCGTAAACTCATAAATCTTGTGCTGCTGTTGGATGCATTCTATGATCAGCTCCTTCCGAACGGAACAGCGGTCTTCTTCCGCATAGCTCAAATCTCTTATTTTGCATCCACTTCGGAGCCCGGAAATGGAGTACAGTTCCAAGTGAGCCAGCTTGTAGTTCAAGATCATCAACGCCGTTCGGGCGTAAACCATCAAGCTGACCATGAACACGTGCCAACAGGGAACAATCAACTGGCCCACGTACATTATGTAGAGTTGAATCAGGTAGATGGGTACGAAGTTGTCCATGATGTTATCTGTGGGATACCAGGATCTTAAAATTGTTGGTGGCGCGTAGATTTCGGTAGAGTTGGTTAGATTCATCGACTCCAAGCTGACGTATTGGACCAAAGCGTAGACGCACATGGTATTTGCCGTCACCAGAGCACAAATCCAGAAACCTGCAGTCAGATGTTTCATATATTTGACGTTCCACCAGAAAATTGACTGCTCCTGTTCACACCCGAATCGAAGAATGAGTTGCACACCTTCGTCAGCACTCTTAATGGCATTGTTGAATCCTTAAGAAAAAAGATAGATCCTAGATTTTTCTCTCAATGGCACTCAATTTCAAACTTACTAGCTCGATTCCAATAGAAATGCAATATTCTCAAAATAGTGGTGGTGAAGAGTAACGTTGTTGCTGCGTTTGCCGTCATTTCCCCAATATTTCCCCAAACCTGATACAGATCGACGTACTGCGTGACATTGAAAGCCAACATCGAAGCGGTGAAGCAAACTCCTCGGAAACAGTTTAGCTTCTTCAACGGCTGGCTCTTGTACAGTAAAATCCCATAATACTTCAGTCCGTTGATAGTCAGTTTGAGCAACGGATTGTTGTAAACGTCGTCCTCCTGAATCCATTCGTCTTTGAGCTCCATGTTGACTGTGTCTTGGCCCATCAAACACTGCGATGACCGCAGTACTCCTTAAGCCGTCTTATCAAAACCCAAGAACCAATTTAGACGGACAATTAACACTAATTATAATCGAATTAGCAAGCACCCTTTGATGATGATTTCATGGACCAGCACCGCGGCCGCCACCATTATCTTGGCCCAAGGTAAACGCTATACCTACATATCACTGAAATATTCATCATGTTTGAACATATGCCAATGCGAAGGAAGGAACCAAATCCGTCAATACCGGTTAGTCCAGGGCAGGAACGGAGCAGCTTACAAAAGCATAGGTTCGTGCAAGTGAGTATAATCGAACCTGATTCGTAATCATGCAATGAAACTACTACGACACCGATGTCATACGAAACACGAAATGTGTAGGTATAGTGTCAATTGCCAACTCAAGTTCCTCATCGACATGGATGGGGCAGTCGGAGGAGGGAAAGTGTGGTCGATATTGACATTTATTTACACCCAGCATCATAATGGTGCGTTCTTACCTTTTCCGATTGTGTCGTCCATGGCTGCCCTGTGGACGGACTTGAACTGGACACGGATGCTACCAGTGAGGGTGGCGAGAGAGTGGCGGCAGTAGCTGCTCCATGCAAACGGAGTTCAATTTGAATTCCAGCTCTGATTAAAGGGGCTCTGGGCAGAGACATCGAAAATGGCATGGCTATTTTACTGTTACGGGAAGATGATCCCTATTGAATGTGAGTGGATGGTTCTCTCATCAAGTGTCTATGAGGTGTGAAGTGTGGTTACTGTTGTGCGGTGAAGTTACTTGACAATAGGAAGGATGGTGATGGTGGTGATGCAAGTAGGTTTGTTATTGAAGATGGAACAACTGGCTGAGAATAAGTACGTGATGTCTTTGGGCATATAAAAATAATTTAAGTTACGTCAGAGCTTGCTTCTCTTCCATTTTTTTTTAAGATGCCGCTTAATTATTGCCTCGTATCTTTAGATAGGAAGCAGTTCAAGGCAGTTTGGGGGAGTTTGGCATTTTTCGACAAAAATGACTTTTTCTTCTTGAGCATCTCCAACGTAGCAGAAGCGTAGTAAACAGATGCCAGATCCGACCAAAATAATTAAAGATCTGTATGTTTTCGGTAGATGAGTAGAAACCGTTTTTTGATGCATACTTTTCTGCAATTTTCACCGTTAATTGTGCCCGTTGTGAAATATGACGAACTCTTCACGCCACAGGAGCAAGTGGCTTGCCTCAGCAAAACCTTTTCACCAAAATTTTCGGTTCGAATTATCGAACATCAACAGGCACATCGGTACTCTGCTCAGCGTTAAAATTGCGGTATCCAATTTGACGTACATTTCTTGGGCAATCAAAAGCACCGGTTCAGCTTTTAGGAGAAGAACGTCATATGAGTTCCGTGACCGTATTTTTGAAGAAGCTTTCGGTGAATCCGTCCTTTTGGGTGCTTTTTGCTTCTTTTAGTTTCTGATATTGTAACGCTTTTTGATATTCTGCACAGTTCCGATGCTTATGTCCACTTTTTAGGCAATTTCACGAGCAGAACACGGTTTATGCGATTTCAAAAGGCGTAACACTGCCGTAATAGTCTTGAACACTGCAGACGTAGTGCACTTCACGCTTTTTGCCAATTCTCGAAACGACAACTTTTTGGAAAACCATTTGTGTAAAATTAATCAGTGAGTTGATATGCTGATCCGACCAATCGTTCGAAATTTCTCATTTATTTGCAATTTTTCAGGTGTGTTGCCAAAGTAAACAATGTGTTTTTACACACTCAGCGAAAGTTCACAATTTTTCGTTGAGTTTTAACCCTAAATCATTGATAAATTGGTGTTATTTCTTTTATCAATAGCCAAGAATGTCACTTAGTGAACTTATTATCATTCATTTACAGTGAACGTTCTAAGCGGAACGTCCAGTGAAATTACGTCATCTGCAAAAATTGACTTCTGTACAATTTCACCACCCCCTTGTTCAGCGTTCAGTTGTATGGACCTTCAATTTCTTTTGTAATGGATCGTCACGTGTTTCCCAAACCCCCTCCCCCTTACTGCGTGACATAATTAATGGACCTTCCCTAATCAAAATGTGCAAACATCTTTGTTCATAGAAAACAAATCGAAAACAAACAATGTGTACAAATTTTTGTCTTCCGCCTCGCGCTTCTTAAAAAATTAATATCAATACGTTCATCACCATGTACTTGACCTGTCGTTTTATTTTTCTCCATATTTCAAATATCAATCCAAATCCAATCCAAATCCAATCCAAATCCAAGCCAAATCCAATCCAAATCCAATCCAAATCCAATCCAAATCCAATCCAAATCCAATCCAAATCCAATCGACAATCCAATCGCAAATCCAATCCAAATCCAATCCAAATCCAATCCAAATCCAATCCAAATCCAATCCAAATCCAATCCAAATCCAATCCAATCAATCCAAATCCAATCCAAATCCAATCCAAATCCAATCCAATCAATCCAATCCAAATCCAATCCAAATCCAATCCAAATCCAATCCAAATCCAATCCAAATCCAATCCAAATCCAATCCAAATCCAAATCCAAATCCAATCCAAATCCAAATCCAACAATCCAATCCATGTGAGCAAGTGAAGAGTAAATTTTAATTTTGCTAATGTTTCAATCACAATCGTTCTACTTATACGAATGTAGAAGTGTTTTTTTAAAAGTATTTTATAAAACGTGAAAGCTTAAAATGATCAGTGATTAAAGTTAATCCGATGTACAACACGACTGAGGCTGACTACCATGCTGTTGGCGCTCACCTAGTCGCCAAGCAACACGAGTTCATACTCACGATGCACACGGAAACAAGCCGTGGAAGGTGACTTAGCGTGGCCTTCCGAACTCACTCCGAAGGCAATAATTGCTGATCTGCAAGAGGCGGCTCTGAAACCAGTGAAAGTTGTTCCAATCAGACGTCAACAACAGGAAAATCATCGGGACCAACTCTATATGATCCACCTAATGAAGGGTTCCGTCACGATGGCGGAACTGTTGAAAATACGGGCCCTCTTCTACGTCATTGTCGAGTGGGAAAAGCAACAAGACGTAGTGTGAAAACTGCCTTGTATTTCGCCCGAAACCCGAGTCTGCCACATGAAACCGCGGTGTCGAAAATATCCCGGAGCACACATGACCAAGGATTGTTCACCGATGCGCGAAGGTGCCCCTTCAAAATGCGCCAACTGTGGCGCAAATCATGAAGGCAGCAATCGAACCTGTCCCAATCGTGCGGAGTTGCTGGTGATCCGAGAGCAAGCATCCACCAAGTCTCAACCTGGCCGACGTCGTCATCCACCTCGAATGGACGAGGAAAATTTCCCAACGCTCCGGTACCAAGTGTCAAATCTACCACCACCGTTGCAATTAAATCACCGTCATGCCAACCGCCCATCGGCCTCCGTACAGCCCCTGGCCGGCTCTTCCTCTAGCTTGGTGCGATCCGGGTTGCTGCACCTCCACGCCCACCGGTTGATGAACAGGTCTACGACTTGGAGCTAATGGTTGAGTTCGTTCAAGAAGCAGCCTCAGCATCCTCAATTGGAATGCTTGTTCCATCCATCGTCACCGAGACACATTTCAAGCCTGAACACAGCTTTTACATCCCAGGATAAGTGACTCTAATGGAGGAGGAGTTGCGATCGTCCTGCGCTTCAACATCAACTGCCATCTGCTTCCGAGTTTTCAGCAGCAGTCTATCGAAACCGTAGGAGTCAAAGTCGAATCTGCCGTTGGCCATATCACCATCATCGCGGCCTATTGTCCCAAGCAAGCCAGCACCGCTAACGGAACAACAACGGTCCTATGGAACGACATTCGGAAGCTAACTCGGAGGCAGGGGAAGTTTATCATCGCCGGCGATCTAAATGCGAAACACGAAACACACCTGAGGGAACACCAAGCGCAACCAGAACGGATTAATTCTGCAGGATGACCTGGAAGAGGGCCATTACACCGTCCTGGGCCCCGATACTCCCACCCGGTTGAGCAGATCCATTCGACAATCGACATATTCCTCACCAACATGGGGAACAATATCTCTCAGCATCAGGAGTAGTACATCAGGAGCTTTGCTGTGACCACTATCCAGTGATGGCCGAAGTTGGGTCCTCGGACATCTGGCATCGGATCCCCAGACGGAACTACCATCGTGCCAGATAGGAGAGGTTAACGTGCACCTCGAGTCAACTGATGACATCGATCGGCAGCTGAAGAGCATCAAGCAAGCGATCTCCCAGGCACGGGAGCAGCATGTACCGGTTATTGATCAAGTGAGCAACTCTGTACCCATTGATAGACCCACCAAAGATTTAATATGAATGCGAGACGCCATCCGAAAGCAATACCAGCGAACTAGTTTGCCAAAGCTAAAAAGTCACTGTAATTGAGTGAGGAAAGTTATTAAGGCCAGGATGGTGGACCTTAAGAATAACATTTTTTCCGACAAGATTCCCCAGATTGTGCAAAGCCGTTCTGGAAGTTGGCATTAAAGGCTCGAAGAACATGAAGGTTTCGATAACAGTATGAACTTGAAGCTGAAGCAATTGAGCCCCCAGTTCTATAACCATCTTGCGATGGTTTTCAACCCATGCCTCCGAATTGACTACTTTCCCTTGTGTTAGAAGACAGCCAAAGTCATCCCCATCCAGAAATCTGGGAAAGATTCTTCATGTTTCAAGAGCTATAGACCCATCAGCCCTCCCTCAGGAGTATCGAAACTGTTTGAGAAAGCAATACATCGTCGGCTTCTCTCGTCTACCGCCGAGCTGAACATCTTGCTAGGCGAGCAGTACGGATTCTGACTTGGTCGCTCAACAGTGTACCAACTAAACCGAGTAACCAACATCCTCAGGCGGAGCAAGTCTGTTGTGAAATCATCTGCTATGAGTGCCATGGTCTCGGTAGCGAGAATGCCTTCGATAACGTGTGGCAGGATGGCCTGGTGTATAAGTTCTAAAGTTACAAACTTCCTATCTTCCTGGTGAAGATAATTAAAAATTATCTGTCGGACAGGACATTCCGTGTTACGCTGCAAAATGCAGTTTCCGATGCACAGGAGATCTCTGCCGGTGTTCCGCAGGGAAGTATACTAGGTCCACTTCTGTTCAACCTATTCACCTCGGACATACCCTTGCTCCGTGACAATGGATCTCTGTCGTTGCTCGCTGATGATACACTATGGTAGGATAACAAGAGCGCTGTCAAAAACTGTCAGAATACTTCACCGAAGGGAAGATTTGTATCAACGCGGAAAAGACCCAGGTCATCCTCTTCCCATAGTCCAATTCTCCCAGACTTGTTCCGCCTAAGCAACACAGCGGTGGAATGGGCCAAATCAGCTGTCTCTTTTGGCGTTACAATAGACAGCAAGCTTATTTTCAGGTAGCGGAAGGATATAGGTCGTTCAACGTCATAAAAACCCCAGACAGGAATGAGAAGCAGGAAACCAATTCGAAAACAAAAGTGTAATTGCTGACAAAATTTGACGTGGTTATGGATGATGAAACAAACGACAAAGCAGACTTCGAGCAGCTTCCTGATCTTGAGCTTTATACCGCATTACAACGTGGCAAGGGTGATGATCATTATGTGAGAACCGTTCCATTGCTTGATGAAGCGCGCATCGCGACTGATCGTGATACGGTTGGTTTTGGGATCTAAGATCCTGAATGCTTTGCGATCCTCACAGTATCCGATAAAGACAAGCTTCTGTGCTTTTCAGTCCAATTTGACCCTCTTAACATCTGGAATATGCACATACGTCCGACATTCGAACACTCGAAGATGGTTCAAAACAGGTTTGTTTTCGAACCATTTCTCGAACGGTGTCTAATCAACGACACGACAAGGGAGACGATTTTGGACGTAGGCGGCAGTCATAGTCGCCTCATCTCAATATTTCTTATGGAGGTTTGGATCAAGCAACATACAAGTTGCCATCTCCTGCAACGTACGGTTTTTGCGTTCAGCCACTCCTTTCTGTCGGGTGCTGTATGCAGCAGTGTACTGAGAATCCGCTCCTCTTGAAAGAATGTCTTCAACTCTCTGTTGACGTATTCGTCTCCTCCATCCAACCTAACCACGCATGCTGCCCTTCCGAAACGCGTCTTGACGTGAGCAACGTATCTTTTTATTCATCCAGCTACATCTGACTTCTGTTGCAACAAACATACAACGGTATTGTGGCTAAATTCATCGATGAGCGTCATCAGGTATCGACTGCCCCCCCGAGGTCACATTCGCCATGGGTCCACATACGTCGGTATACACCGCGTCGAGTATCCTGGCGGCTCTACTATCAGAAGCCGTAGGGAAAGAAGTACGCGGAAGCTCACATCCTCACAAACCTGCCGTAATCCGCAATCCTCATTTTGAATCCTACTCCGAGCTTTCCTGCATACAGCTGTTCCAGGACCGCAGGATCACGGTGTCCAAACCGTCGGTGACAAATATGCTGGCAGATGTTGCAACTCCGCACTCAGCTTCGCGTATTCCAGGGTCTTCAACACAAACAAGTTCCCGCTCAGCTCTCCCAACGCAATCCTCTTACCGGCTTCACTCACTACAGACCATGCAGACCCAACAAAGTTCACTACAAAACTTTTCTTCGTCAGCTTTCGAACCGATACACTTCCGTTAACTTCACTTCAAGCACATTTCCTTCTTCGTTCACGCATTTTACGAACCCTACACCGATACCAAATGATTTCGAGGTAGAAACCGTCAGCGAGTACCACCTGCGTCTGCTTGCTTTCATCCAACCGGCTAAAGAAAGCCCGATCGTTGGTCATATGACATGAGCAGCTACTGTCAATGTACCAACAACCCTTTTGTTGGTGATTTTTGACTGTAAAACATATCGTTATATCTTTTTCGGCCGTCATTTTGCGTCGTTTTTCTTTGCTTTCGATTTTCCCGCACTAGCACTATCCGCACTACCACTTCCCGTTTCCGCTCCACTTCTCTTCTGCTGAAGATGCAATCGGAGACAGCAATCCTTACGGTTATGGCCAGCCTTCTGGCAACGGAAACACAACCGTTCCTTCTGTTCCCTAGATTCCATTCTCATCGCCTTTTCATTTGACTTCCGCGCTTCTTTCGACGCTGATACTCGTCTAGCTACTTTTGCTTTACGAGCGGCATTGTCACATCTGCTTCCGGCCGGCTCTCCAACGCCGTCATCAGACCGTTGTACGACTCCGGTAGACTCCGAAGTATCATTGCAATTTGCAACGATTCTTCGAGTGCTTGGCCCGCGCACGCCAGACGAATTAAAAGTTCCGCCAAGTCGTACAAATGCTTCTCCAAATCTTCACCATCAACGTAATTGGAGCTACATATTTTCTTAAGTAATCAATTCTCTCGACTTTCACCACCGATCTAGGCCCATAACCTATTGGACGAAGTGGGCAGAACCATCGACCATGCACAGGTTACCCAGCAGACACAATCCCGACGGAACAAGCGGAGGAATCGACCGCGAGACTTTTCGGACGCGTGTTAATGAATGATGGTGAAACGAGCTAATGCACTTCACAACTTGTAAAGGGTGTCCACGATGAAATTGCCACACACAAAATTGATTCGCAAAATTCGAGTTTTCATCCATCAAATTTTCAGGGATTGAGATATAACTATTAAACTTCATTTTACCATTATATTAGTATTTTATTTACAGTCCATACGCAAATGCCCGCACCTTGGCCTTAACCCCGGCCATAAGATTCTGCACAACCTGTGAATCAACCGTTTTTTGCATGTAAACCCATACTTTCTTCAGTTCTTCGACTGTCTTCACTACCTTAGGTCGTTCAAGAAGGTGCTGCTTCATAATCTCCCAGTACTTCTCGATGGGGCGGAGCTCCGGAGTGTTGGGAGGGTTGAACATTTTCGGCACGAAATTGACCTTATTGTCCGCATACCACTTCAGCACGTCCTTGGAGTACTGGCATGAGGCCAAATCCGGCCAGAAGATTGTTGGGACGTTGTGGGCCTTCAGGAGAGGAAGCAGCCGCTTCTGGAGGCACTCTTTTATGTACACCTGTCCGTTCATCGTGTCCTGGGTCACGAAAGGTGCACTCCGCTTCCCGCACGTGCAGATGGCTTGCCAAACCAGGAATTTCTTCGCAAATTTGGACATCTTCTGAGTGCGGCCATGCTCCGGAACGCTGAACTTATCCTTGGACGTGAAAAACAGGTTGCCGGGGATCTGTTTGAAGTCGGCCTTCACATATGTTTCGTCGTCCATGATGCAGCATTCAACTTTCGTCAGCATGTTGAGGTACAACTTCCTGGCATGGGTTTTGGCGGACTTGTTCTGCTTCTCGTCGCGATTAGGGGCCTTTTGTACCTTGAACGTTCGAAGCCCAGCCTTAGTTTTGGCCTTCTGGACAAAACTTCGGCTTAGGTGCAGCTTCTTAGCCACATCCCGAACGGAGGCGTTCGGATTTCGGTTGAAGGCCCCAACTACGCGGTTGTGATTTTTGGTGTTGTACGGAATACTTTTTCCTTCACTTCTGGGCTTCCGATCGGTGGTCAACCGTTTCTCGAACCGCTTAATCACTCGCGACACCGTGGAATTTGCGATTCCCAACGTTTTAGCGATGGAACGATGCGAGAGATCCTTGTTCTCGTGATGAATGCGCAAGATTTTATCACGCACGAGCTGTTCTTTCGACTCCATTTCCGCGAGTTTTGATCACAGGACTTTAAAACTTGCAGGATGTAAATAATGCACTATGAACTAAATCCACCAAAATTTTCATTAAATTCTACCCAACGGTTAAAAAGTTAGAGCAATTTCATAGTGTGGCAATTTCATCGTGGACACCCTTTATTTGCGAACGTTAGCTTTGGGATGAAATGAAAATGTATTGAATTCAAAGGTATGCAGCTTTTCGCCCCTCGCCATACCACAGATATGGCGTATAGATATCGCACTTCCACAGTTCTGGCCTGATTTGGCGTTCTGCCATTATAATAAAGCGGCTCAGGAGTGGTATGCAGGAAACAACGTCAACATTGTACCAAAGGACTGTAGTCCTCCAAACACACCAGAAATTCGTTCAATTGAAAGATGTGAAGCGGAACTTTGGGAAATCGAAAGTGTGGCAAATATTGAGAAGGATTTTGGTAAAAAATGGATGGCGCAGCACTTAATGGATGGTATTAAACGTCAAGTTAGAGCATACGTATATTAGAAGTCCGAACAATAACATTTTGAGTAAATGAGTTATAAATTAACCCTTTATTCCGATGCTTTCTTTTCGGATTTAGAAATAAATAGAAATAATGTTATACTGCGAGTTTTTCGTTGGCTAGATTTTGCTGTGCGCATACCTTATAGCAAGTATTTATCTTTTCCATTAGCAAATGCTTACCGTTGCTCATCTTCTTCTTTTCTCATCTGTAACTATATAATTCTATAAATTTTGACACCAAATGCTTTCCACTGGAAATTGCTTACTCACAATAAAATCCATGGAGGGAAGTATTCCAATAAATTCCGTTATTAGATTTTTCAAAACATAATCCTACTCGAATGCTATCAGCTCAACCAACCTTGTAAGATATTGTCGTTACAGCTGGAATCTGGAATAACCGAAAATTGTTCATCTCTACGTCAATCTAGGACGAAGATGAAATCCTAGCACATTGCGGCGTGATAAGAACGCTCTATATCCGGCACTATGTATATGGTATAGAAAAGGATCCAAAATGGTTCTCGATATTTGGCTCTTCCTATTTTCAGCTACATCGACAATAATTTTTCACCTCACCTGCAAAAGATATCCACTTACAAAGGATCCTCCTCAGTCCTCCGATCACTCACAAAATCACCAACCCCCCAAAGGACAAATTTCACCACAGTCCAGCAAGGTAATCAACAGTCCATCCTTCTGTGTTTGCTCACTTTTGCTTCATTCCTCAGTTTTCATCGGTTCTCATACAGGTGGATAACACAAATCCGTTCATCCGCACGGAATCGAAGCCGGTTTCAATATCATCCATAAAATTTCGAGATTTTTAAGACTCTTCTCAAGCTCGCCTCTCGATAAATACCTTTGCTTCCTCTCTTTTCCTTCACGCTCCCGTTTCCTGTCCTGGTCCAAGACCGCTTGAAAGAAGCGGTATGTTTACTTCTTCTATAACCGTCTAGTAGACACGCTTTCTCGCTCTTCCCAAACAAGACCCTGGTTCATCGCCTGTTTACACAATGCAACATGATTTTCCTTCTCCCGGCATATTCGTTAATGTTGGTCCTTTCTTCGTCAGTTTGCTGCTGATGATCACGATGCCGACCAAACGACGGATGATAACGGTTCCCTTCCCGACCAAACGCGATGCTTTCACGCTTTCTCACCTCCCTTTCTCGCCCTGGTTCCGGCGATGACGAGAATGAGAGCTGACCGGCTAGAATGAGCTTTTTCCATTTTAAGCCTCACCCCACCGAATGGAAAAGCCGGGAACAATAAAAGTGATTTCTCATCGTTGGGAATTTTTATTTATATTTATCTGCCACCCCGCACCAATGAAGCATCCAGCAGCAGTCCAAAGTCCCTGACCTCGGTAGTCTCAAGTGTTCCGCCTTTCCCGTGCATTATTCTGTTGGACTCGAATTCATCATAATAAAATTGCTCCACTTTCCAATTTTCTGAAACCGTTCCGATTCAAAGGTGCACCAGGAGGCGTCGCAACAGCGTCGGCTGCTAATATTTCTTATTCATTTGGCTTCCGATTCCTAGCTACATAAATACATACGTACACCGAACTCGGCAAAGCCAGCAAGCAATCTAATGAATCCTCTGGGTGAACGGGCCGGCGATATTTCTGGTATCAGCTTTTTTTTTTGCTGCTGCGATTCCGGGGCCTGGATGTTTGTATCTTGGAGTCAAAGCAAGTGAAACTGTTTAGATTTTTCAATCCGATCGAACAAGGGAAACTGCAATGTCATACACTCCGCAAACCCAGTAGGAGAGCCAGACCACAACAATTAATCATCATTTGTTGGCCATTGTTACAAAGATGTGCAATAGATCGGGTTGAGGTGGTGGTGCTTTTACCAAGCATAGTCTGGAGTTGCACTGTGGAGCAATTTTTTAACAAATCGGTGAATTAGTAGGCGGATGAAGAAGTTCAGGGTATATTTAGATCATTTACAATTGCGCATCATTATGAAATATTATTCGTCATGTACGAGTGTGGCATTTAAGCCTACTTGTTTGAGAAATGTTTTTATTTTATGTATCCGGTTGCGGACTGTCGAAAAGGAGTCACCCACGACATTGATTCAGCATGTTGTCGGATGCGTCTGACGCTAAATTTGACAGAAGAAGCTTTATGGGAACAACCTGTCAAATTCACGCAAACTGACATCCGACAACGTATTTCAATTGTGGGCCAGCCAAAACTGAAATGGGGCAAGTGAGCCAATTTTGACACCTGACCAGTATTTGTAATTCAATAGAGACATACACAGAGATTTAGAACTAGTATTGCATATGAACTCATGATTAAATTCCCGTAAACGTAAACGTTAACCTCTTTTTTATTAAATGGATCCCAAATCCATAAACGAAATTCATCCCTGTTAATCATTTTTTATAATATTATTATGGGTATAGATCAGGGATGCCAGATTTTTTTTTTCAAATGTCTGTGATAAAAATTTGAAAAGTCTGGGAATGTCTATAAAAATCTGTATTTTTTTTTTTAGAAAATTCGACTTCTTCCAACGAGACGACGTTATTCAAGAGCGAGTTTTGTCATTTTCGCTACTTGTGTGATTATGTAAACATGTCTGCATCTATTTCTTGGATTGTATGCAACCTTACACTATTGTTTCATATTTTTAAAGTGATACCGACCCGCATAACAAAAAACAATTTTCTATATGGTCAAAACTACATTTCGAATGTAAGATATATTATCACATTTTACGTTATTGTTATCGAATAGTTTAATCTCGTTTTCACCATACAACCTCTACATTAACACATATGGTTAATGTTTGCCATATTGTCATTCAAAGGTTTTTTATTGTCTACACTTGATCTGGATTATATATCAACTTTTAGACATAGAGTATAGCAAAAAATTTGTTCGTGAAAATTGCCATTTTTTAATGGTAACCTACACACTTAGAAAATTTTACAGTATTCGGTAATTTTTTACCGAACTTTCAACAGCTGAACGTTCGGTAATCTGTTCGGTAATCTATCCGGTAATTAAATCAATTACCGAATTTTCGGTATTCGAGTTTTTTGACGAGCTGTCAAAAAATACCGTACAGTTCGGTAGCGGGAGATTTGATGATCTGTCAAAAACTACCGTACAGTTCGGTAATTTGTACAGTCTGGTACCGAACCATTTCGGTACTTTTTCAATTTTTATCGTTAAACACCAAAATATTCAGATGTCATTATTATTTTTAAAAAACAATACTCTATATGTTGTTATTTGTTTATTTTCTTATTTATATACATTTGTCTTTTTTTTTAATCAGTTCGTTTATTTGTTAGGCTCAGGCGTGTATAACACTTTGCGGAGCCGATGCTCAATATTGTAACTAACATTGTTTTAATTTTTCGATTTTAGTAAAAGTGGGGCGCCAATTACTCGTGGCTAGCTCGAGGTTAATTATTGGTCACATTATCGTTTGGAAGGGGCTAGGTAGGTAGCTTATTTCAGGTATCAGTTGCTGCTTATGGTTGCGACATCTACCAAATCATCGGTTGCTGAAGTCCCTTTCAGGAACTAAGCCGCAGATGGGTGACCACAGCTTGCTGGGCAGGTACAAGTAGCACGGGAACAAAAGGATAGCATAACTGGGACACAATGGCAGGGAATTTACTAGAGTGAAAGGAGGGGAGGTGATGACATTACACTTTTAGATCAGACAAACAAAGGAATTCGTAAATCGCTTGCACGTAGAGAAGATCACGCATTCCCAAAACATCTCTTACCTTTCGGAAGGGTTCTCTACCTCGGGCATATACATTTGTCTTAATCAGTATTAAAAATTATTTCCAAAAAAAATCAAGCAAACATTTTGTTCCCGTTGTACCAACACAGAAAAAAATAATTAATTTTAACAAGCGTGTAAAATATCCCCCCGTTAAAATCCAAGCCAAAGGAGACGTAAACAACGAAATTGTTTGCAACTTTTCATGTGCCATACAACAATATGGGCAATCTTTCATACAACAGGCTGGATTCAGGCGTTATCTGGCTTAAATTTACATGAAATATCCCATTATATTCTGGCAAATCTAGCATTCCCTTTATGTGCATTAGATAGCGCAGAAAATTCAATGTTTTTTTTTATCTGTGCAGAATAGCACAAAAAATCAAGAAAAATGATTTCTCTGATGGAACAGATTTTGCATTGAAAACATAAATCGCTATTGTCCAAATGCTGCCGGCAGCCTACCGAGACTGTAAGGTCTTTCCAGCATATGACGCAATCAACGGAATACGCTAAGAAGGGACCATGAACGATGTGTGTATGCTGCATCGGATGTTGTTTTCTACCCGTAGATGGATACAATGAAGGAAATTAATTTGGATGTCTATCATTTCGAATAAAACTCAACTTTTACATCGAACCTATTGATTGTTTGGCGTGTAATCAGGGGTCTTATTAACGCTGGTTCATTTTCTACATACTCATAAATATGGTTTAATAGTAAATAGTCTCGGATTTACTTAGTGTGACGTGAATTTTTAAATGGAATAAATAAAATTAATTAAAAATACCTTCTGAAACAAAACTGATCACTGGAACTACGAGACTTCATGAAAAATGGCCAATGACAGTTAACAAAACTTTTCTGGGCTTCGGTAATTCAATGTTCATTTTACGTTTATTCGGTTAAGCTCTTACCGTATTCAGTGATTGTTTGTTTTTACCGTATGAATTGTATTATTTTCTACCGTATACGGTACATAAAATACAATATAACAAATCGTTCGGTAAAGTGTAACAAAATTACGGTAAAATTATTAATGTTTACCGAAAAATCGGTTATATTTTATGTTTACCGAAACATTTCGTCAATTTTTTTACCGAACAGCAAAATCGAATCTAAGTGTGTAACTTAATCGCCTATTCAGCATATTGTTATTTGGCCTTTTACCATCTGACATATTGTTAAAACTTTATAGGGGATTGTTAGTTTATAGTTATCAACTATAAGGATACACGTCGCAACAATAACGGAAACGGTCGTCAACAATAAGGGAAATTGTCCCGGAATGGTTTGTGATTATGCGGGGAAGCTTCAACCACTCACGTAGATGACAAAATTTTCTATAGTTTTTTTTTCCCTGTAACGTCCTTTCCAGTTTTGTATTTTAAAATCACAATTTAGTTTTCATATGATAAATTCAACAGACTTTTTTTTTGATTCAACAATAAACATTGAATAACAATGAATAACAGAGTCAATCTTCCGTTACATAAATTATAAAGATGAATTCAAAATTTTAATTTCATTAGTAAAAAACTACAATGATACTAAACGGATTTTTTTTGTAGATTAAGTCGAAAAGCTGTTTTTTTCGATTTATACATTTGTATTTTATTTGTATGGGAGCCCCCCTCTCAGGGAAGGGAGAGGACTCTTACTATAATAAGAACCTTCGCCGCCCTAAAAACTCCTCCATAAATTTTCACGCTGATCGGTTGAGTAGTATTCGAGTTTATTTTTATACATATAGATTTGGTTCATTTTATATAGATATATAGATTCTCTGATTTTTCGAAGCATTATCGAAAACTTTGTGGATATATTGATAAACTTCTTGAATTTTTTATGCTTCTCAGCTAAACTTCAGGGAAATTTCCTTACTGGTCAAATCTTCCAAACAAGGTGAGATGGAAAGTAAGGAATAGTAATTCCTGGATGAGTGTGTGTCCTCATAGTATGATGTGTCAGTGATTATCTCTAAAATTTCAGGGAAATTCTCCCGATCTTCTGGAAGGCTCTTTGCTAAACTTCTGGGAAATTTCTTTCTGAACTTCAGGCAAATTTCCTGATGAACTTCGTGGCAGTCACTTCTTATTTTCTTCGAAATTCACATTTAAGAACCCAACCTTACCTTCCAGAAACATTTGGTAAGTTTTTTCCTGAACATAATTACTTTCTAAATTCTGATAAGTTCCATCCTGAACTACGAGGAAAATTTCTGCAAAAGTTTGAGAAAGTACTTTCCAGAATTTCTTGGAAAATCTCCTTAAGTGGTTAGAAGTTTCTTCTTGAGCTTCTGAGAAGTTCTTTTCTGAACTGCAGAAATAATCTTTTCTGAGCTTCAGGGGAGTATTCTCCTGAACTTCGGGGAAGTTTTTTCCAGAATTTCTGAGTAATTCTTGCTTGAACTACTACAAAGTTCCTCTATACTTCTGGAAAGTTTTTTCCTGATTTTATCAAAAGTATCTACCATAACTTCTGGGATTTCGTGAACTTCGAGGAGTTCTCATTCTGAAATGCTGGAATGTTCAATTCGAAACTTTAGGGAAGCACTTCTGGGTAGTTTCAACTAAACTTTTGGTCTCTTCGCATCTTCTGAGAAGTTCTCTTGTGAACTTCTGAGGAGTTTTTTTTTACTGATTTTTTTGAAAAATTCCTTCTTGACCCAGAGAGTTTTTCCCTGAGATTATTCTTTCCAAACTTCTGATTTGTCTCATCAGGAACTGCAAGGAAAATTTTATTGAAACTTTGGGAAAGCCGTCTCCAAATTTTTTTCTAGGAAAATTCCCTTAAAGTTGTTCTTGAAGTTTCTTGCAGGACTTCTGAGAAGTCCTCTTCAGAACTTTTGGGAATGTTTGTCCAGAACTTTGGGGAAGTTTGTTCCGGAACTATTGGGAAGTTCGTGCTCAAATTAGAAGGAATTACCTCCAACGCTCCTGGAAAGTTTCATTCTTTTCTCTCTAAAGAATTTTGAGACATCCTTATTCTGAAATGTTAAAATGCTCTCGTCTGAGCTTTGGAAAAGCTGCCTATCACTTTTGAGAAGTTCTAGCTAACCTTTCGAGAAGTTTCTTCCGGAACTTCTGGGAAGTTATTTCCCGAACTTGAGAGAAGTTCTTTTGCCAACTTCTATGACGCATCGTCCTGAGGATTTTTTTTACTGATTTTTTGAGAAATTATAGGTAGTGCCCTTCCTGGTTAGCTCCGGTCTGAAATTCGGGGATGTTTTTTTTCTGAACTTATGGGAAGTTAATCTTGAATTTCTGGGAAGAACTCCAAAACCTCTGAAAAATTCTAAACTTCAGAGAAGTTCTCTCCCCCAAACTTCTTCCTGAAGCTCTGATAAGTCCTCTCCTGATTATACATTAATTGTTATGTTATGTATTCTCCGTGCGAGGAGTAACGATTATGATGTAGAAGGAGATGTTCGCTCATCACCATGAGGCACCAAAAGTGAACAACAATGTTTTTGGCTAGAATGAAAGATGTGAAGAGAAAGTGTTGAAAGTTCCGTCAGAGTGCGACAGGTAGGAAAATTAACAGATGTTTTTGAAAATTGAGCGAAAGGGCATGTATCCAATGGTACTCGAACCATGGACGTCAATCTTTGCCTAACATTAGTGATCGTCAGTCGTTGCGAATCAAAACAAACCCAAAAAAAGGAGAGAGTTCCTCTCCCATGTGCGCATCAGTAAACAGAGTGCACACAATAGATCGCTAAGAATAAACTATACAAGCCACAGTGGTACATGAGCGTCTTTACATGCGTCAATTTTTGCCTGTTGAAGTGGCGGACTTGTTCAGTCACTACAACCTACCCGCAGTGGGATGTTAGCAAAGATTGACGTCCATAGTTCGAGTACCATTGGATACATGCCCTTTCGCTCAATTTTCAAAGACATCTGTTAATTTTCCTACCTGCCGCACTATGACGGAACTTTCAACACTTTCTCTTCACATCCTTCATTCTAGCCAAAAACATTGTTGTTCACTCTTGGTGCCTCATGGTGATGAGCGAACATCTCCTTCTACTCTCCTGATTATTGGGGAAGTTCTGTCTTGAAATTCTGGTAAGTATGATCTTTAACTTCGGTAATGGATTTTTGAAGGTTTTTCTTGCATAAACTGCTTGCTCCCAATACTTCTGAGAAGTTCCTACCTTAGTATAGGAGAAGTTTTTTTTTCGAGGAAGTCTTTAAATTTCTCAAATATGATTTGTATTGTTGTGAACCTTGATTTTCTTTGTGACTTAATGGCAAAGGGCCAATATTACCAACGCTTTGATAGTAATTATTCGCATCGGTTTGAACACGCTTGGGATTGAACACTATCATAAGGCTTTGTGCACAAATTACGTCACGCAGAAAAACGGGATTTTGGACCCTCTTTCCCCCCTATGTAACAATAAATAACGCGTGATTAGACTCCCTTCTTTAATAACGTAACGCACACGGTCCCCCACCCCCCCCCATACTTCTCAATTGATATAAAGTAATCACAAAAACTGTAATTGCGATGGTTTTAATGTTTTAATCTCATTTCGGTTACTTAAAATTAGTAAAGATTGCAAACATCAATCAATTAATGTCATTTAAGTAACTTAAAGCTATTATAAAGATTACGAAAAACATTGAACTCATTGTATTGCATTTATTCAGGTTACTGGATGTTTTTAAAACTGTTACAAATATTAGTTCAACAAGTTTACTCAAATGTCTTTCAATTATTGAAAGTATTACAAACAAAAGTTTTGTTCATATCACTTAAATCAAACTAGAAATTAGAAGAAAAATTAGTATTTCCCATTTAAGTCCAACTACCTGTGCTTATCTTGACAGATACGTGTATTTCGTCTACAATGTGCAGACTTCTTCAGTGTCTCGTCTCGTCTCGAGTTATTAGCTCGACTTAGTCTAATACTAATTTGTCTTCTAATTTCTAGTAACAGGTATTCCACTAAACAGCTCAAACTCTCTAAGATTCACTTAAATCTAGTTTTAAGATTGCAACAGTATTTTATGCAATGCATTGTATTTACCTATTGCAATTTTTATAATCTAATTATTATTTTTAAAAAATACTAATCAGAGTTTTCCTTTTGATCCGTGCAGTGCATGAATTAGGGCTGTGTTTGACTAATTCAAGCTAAACAATGCATTAGGTCCTAAGTGACATTGAGAGACTCTTTGTCGACTTTCTCTTTGGTTAATAGCTTTCATTAAAATTTCAACTTTCTTGCACCATTTGACCATAAATGTGTTTCTATTATGGCCACTCCCATAAGGAATAAATGCGATTGGCCATCCAAGGAACCAAAATTTAAAACAGTGGGTTCTTCGCAAAAAATTTTAACATGGTTCTTAACTAGTATAAATTAACCCTTTGCTACTTGCTACTTCGCTTGGCCCACAGAAAATTTTATTGATTTTCAATTGGTTATCACTTTTGATTTTTATTTAAAATTGGTTATTTTGTTACGTAACGATTTTAAAACCCCCCCCTCCCCCATATGTCACAATAAGTAACGGTTGCTCAACCCCCCTCTCCCCCCTTCATGCGTTACGTAATTTGTGCACAATGCCTAAGTAGGGCCTCCATGTTACCCTCGGAAAGGGCCAATACTATACTTATCTCCGGGCCCGTTGTGTCTCCAAGTGGCCCATCGCTTTCGTTTCTTCAAGGATTTCTACTGTGAATGATACCTACGATATTTAAAAATATTTCAACAAAGCATCTTACCGTATCTACTATACTGTCCAGATCCTCGTACGTTTGAAATCCGAACTTCAGAGAATACCCTCATTTGAAATTTTAAAAAATATTTCAAATGTCTGCTAAATGTCTGCATAGTTAAAAACCTCTGCAATTAAAATGAAAAGTCTGCAAATTTACAGACATGTCTGTGAATATGGCATCCCTGGTATAGATCATTGCACGATGGTGTCATCAATGCAGTTTTGACAGTTCAGGGAGCTTGTTTGCACGGACTTCGAATATTTTTAGAGCATATTTTCAATAGGTCGTATGTTACATATTGCTATCATCAAGAAAATCAATGTAGAAGTTTTGGAAATTACTTTCAATTCCTATTTGTGAATCAAGCTATAATATTTGCAGCAAATATGTGGAACCAACAAAGTTCAGCAAGGGTTTGCTTTACATCAATAAAGATTTCCATTTAATTGAATTCCAAATCGATTTATCCGATAAATTGAATTTAGAGTCTTTTAACTTCTGCTAGGAAAAATACAAACACATTATAAGCCGTTCGGAAAGTTACCTCGTTACATGCGCCGGGTGCGTTACGTCGTGTCGCAAAATAATATGTCGCATTTCTCACGTCTGTTTCGAACAGGTAGCTGGAACCCCTATCTTATTGCCTTTGTCTTGAAAAGAGCTAACATCACGGCGGGCCCAGAATCATGAGCCCCACTGACAGCTGCTGAATTCAGCTAAAACGGCTAAAACCGGCAAATCGCGACGATGACAATGAACTTTACAACCCGAACGAACTTTTAGAAATTGAATTAGTTAAAATCGTTTAAAACAGTTAAACTGCTTGGAACGCGATGATATTGAAACGATCAAAATATACATTTGTGACATTTGTGATGTTTGAGATGTTGGCTTCGAAAACATGGCGTCACGTCAGCTACCTGGTTTTGACATGCAGTCACCTGTCATGTTGCTTGCGCCAAAATGAGTCGGCTGGAGAGGTCGGTGAGGAGCATAAAAAAGCACTTAAATCAAACTGACAAAGCGACGAATTTCGGCACGGAATACTTTGTGACCTTAGCCAATGCATTGCAGTGTTGTTAAATAATATAGAGCAGTAATTCGCTGCAAAGCCTATAATGTTGTGTATAATTCATATTGAGGAGTACCCAAGTCGTCATTCGGTGAAAAAACATTATTTTTGTTTACACTGTTAAGGCTCAAACGCAGTCATAACGAAAGCGGAACATCGGAGGTAGTGAAATAGCCCAATCTGACTTAACCTGCTTGCCGGTTAGAAAACTCATTAGATTCAAATTGTTTCCAATTGTACATATCGACGTCACTTACGACAACTGTCAAACTTGTCGTTTCCGTTTCGTTTCCGTCCACATTGCGTTTGGGCCTTTACTTACGACCTATTGAAAATTTTCTATAGATTTTTGATAAGATCGGGTTGAGATTTTGAGCGCTAATTATTACGATTGAAGTAAATTATTTAGCCGACAAATAAACATCATTTCCTGAATGAATTCAAAAAAGCTAATGATTTTTTTTCGTTTGAGCGGTTTCAATTCTAACACCAGCTCCCACTTCTTTCAGCGAAAGAAGAAAGTTCGTTCGATCCAGCGCTCCGTTATTTGGAAGATTTATTCGGAGTGCTATCCTTGAAATAACTAGTTTTTTCTCAAAATATACTCACTTCAGTGAGTAGAGCAAAGAGATGAGTCTTTTTTTCTAAGAAGGCAGTGTGGTTTTCCAGTGAAGATAGGAAAATCAAGCAGTGCTTGCTGGCGAATTATCATCCCGCTTATTTTCGCTTCATCTCCGCGTGGTGACGCTAACCAGCGATACACCACTACACCGCCAACGGTCATCCGACAGCGTTGAGCGAGTGCACCCGAAGGCGATCGTTTCAGCGCACCGCTCCCCGCTCCCCGCATAGAAGTGTGACGGTCACGCATACGGTGCGTCAGCAGTAGCAGCAGCAGCAGCAACAGAACAGTAATTTAGTTAAGTTTTTTTTTCCTGTCCCCCATCCCACTAGAGTTTAATTTGTGTGTTCTTTGTTTGTGTGTGTGTGTGTGTGTGTGATTTAAATTTTTTGGGAGCGTGCGACGCTCCCACGAGTAAGGCAAATCGTGCATGTTGAAGAGGTTTCTTCGACATGGACGGTTTGGCTGAAAAAGTGCCTTTGCCACCCGATGATGGGGAGGCACAAACAAATTTCCGACCGCGATCGTACCCAATTGACTCGGTCGGTCCATGGGTTGTCTACTTTCAGCCCAAATGAAACCTTTGAATGTGTATCAAATCACTACTGATCTGACGAAGCGATTTTCAGCCGTGACAGAGATCACGAAAGTACACTTAATAAACTCCGTGTTGTCGTCTCTAACCTGGAAGCAGGCTAATGAGATTGCTTCCTCCCAGCTATTTTACACTGGAATATCGCGTTTATATTCCAGCTCGTGATGTGGAGGTGGTAGGAGTGGTCACAGAGGCGAGTCTGTGCCCTGAAATTTTGGAGAAGCGGGCGGTTGGCCGATTCAAGAACCCTCTTCTCCCCCAGTTCAGATACTGGAAGTACGAAAATTAGGTTAAAATATCGCACAGCGAGGGTGAGAAAAAGTTACCCCACAGACTCATTTCGGGTAACCTTTTCTCGGCTCTGCCCTTCCTCAGTTCTTAGAACTGGACAAAGCTTCGGCTACCTGTGCGGTTGTTTGTACCCCGGGTAATGATTTGCCAAAACTGCCAGCAGATGGGGCATACGGCCTCCCATTGCGGCAATAAGACACGCTGCTCAACTTGCGGGGAGAAACATGAGGCTGGTCCCTATGCAGATAATACACTAAAATGCGTTTTCTGCAAGGAACCCTCCTCATGCTCTCTCGTCGTGCCGGCGTATAAACAACGCGGGGAAAAATTGGAACGTTCTCTGAAACAACGTTCAAGGCAATCTTTGCAGAAATGCTTAAGAAAGCTTCGCCACCTCGATATCAACACAAATCCTTTCGCTCCTCTCTCAGATGACGAGTCTAATTCGGATTTGGTTGAGGAGGGGATCATGCTTTGGTTTTCCAGAAGGTGCTCCACGGAAGCGAAGACGCATCCGAGCTGTGAAAGCAGCCGAACAGAAGCCTCAAATAAACATGCCCAATACAAAGAGCAGAAAAGAAGGATAATCCGAATCCTCCTGGTTTTCGTAGCGCCAACTACACACAGGATTTCCCATCTCTCCCGGGGACATCTCCAAATCCCCTGATGCCCCGATTTTAAGAAAACAGAAGCCCCCCTTCATCTGGGCTGTTCTCGTTCGATGATATTGTGGAAGGTGTTTTGAAGTACCTCGAAATGTCTGGACCATCTTAAAAAGCATTGTTGTTGCAATGCTTCCCACTGTGAAAACTTTTTTGAAGAAATTAACATTAAAGTGGCCCATCCCCTGCACGCTATCATTTCTCTCGATGGATAATTTGCCAAAAGAGGTCGGGGATTTGATCACTTGTTCTGCAGTGGAATTGTCGAAGTCTTATTCCTAAATTGGAATCATTTAAATTTTTAACTCACAATATCGGTTGTGATGCATTTGCTTCTTGTGAAACATGGCTTTCAGCCGAAATCGATCTTCCGATTCACGATTTCAGCATTACATTCGGCTTGATCGTGAAAGGGATTCACGTGGAGGAGGAGTACTTTTTGAGGATCAAAAAGTGCTACTCCTTCTATAGAAGTGAATTTTCCTCCAATTCCAGGTATTGAAGTTGTCGCATGTCAGGCTGTTATTTAAAAATAAAAAGCCTTTGCATTGCTTCTGTGTACATTCCTCCTAGAGCACCAACCAACCGGAAAACAACTTGCAGATATTTGTTCGGTTCTGCTCTTGCTCCGCGGTTGCTTAGCTCGCGTGGAGATTTTGACTCTCACGGTACAGGCTGGGGAGAACCGCAACGAAATGACAACCGGTCTTCTTTGATATATGACCTCTGTGACAACTTCAATATGACAGTTCTCAACAATGGAGAAGTTACACGCTTTGGCTGGTCCATCCTCACTTGGTAGTAGGTTAGACCTCACATTTTGCTCGAATTCATTATCATTGGACTGCACGCGGAATGTGATCCAGGATCCTCACGGTAGTGATCATTTGCCTATAAAAATTTCCGGTTGCCACCGGGCTCACTCCACCGGAATCCATCAACGTCACGTATGATCTAACCCGTAATATCGATCGGACAAAAGCTTCAAGACAGCAGTAGATGAAGCCGTAACAACGGTAGAAGGGCTTCCACCGCTGGAGGAATATAACTTCCTCCAACCTGATTTTAGAAAGCGCGCTTCAAGCTCAAACTCGACCAGTCCCAGGAACGTCATTTCGCAGGAAACCTCCTTCCCATGGTGGGATCAGCAATGCACCGAGGTTTACCGCAAAAGTCTGACGCGTTCAAAGTTTTCGCAGACGTGGAACACCTGAGCACTTCAGAAGAGGTACACGGCTCTCGAACGAGAACTTTAAGAGCCTCATCAAGGCCAAGAAACGCGGTTACTGGCGACAATTCGTGGACGGGTTATCGCGCGAAACGTCGATGAGTACCCTTTGGAATACGGCGCGAAGATTGCGTAACCGAATTACGAACAACGAGAACGAGGAGTACTCGGACCAATGGATCCTCAAGTTCGCGCGGAAAGTTTGTCCAGATTCTGTGCCAGCACAAATGTTTCCTCGCGAAACAACGAATTCGACAGATGAGATTAGCCAACCCTTTTCAATGGGTAGAACTCTCTCTCGCACTTCTTTCGTGTGGCAATACGGCTCCAGGAGCTGACAGTGATCAAGTTCAACTTGCTCTAAGAACCTCTCCCAGACGTCGCGAAGAGGCGCATGTTGAACCTTTTATAATCAGTGTGTCTGGAACTCAACATTGTACCGGAGGATTGGAGACGGGTGAGAGTTATTGCCATTCAAAAACCTAGCTTAGGCCTGCGTCCGACCACAACCCTATCGACCCATCGCGATGTTATCTTGTATTCGAAAGTTGTTGGAGAAAAATGATCCTTTTCCCGTCTGGACAAATGGGTTGCGACGAATAACCTGCTTTCAGATGCTCAATATGGTTTCCGTAGGGGTAAGTGGAACGAACGACTGCCTCGCGTTGCTTTCCACAGATATTCAAGCTAGCTTTTGCTAAAAAGAGCAAATGGCTTCTGCATTCTTTTATATCAAGGGGCTTTTGATTCAGTATCTGTTGAAGTTCTCTCAGATAAACTCCATGCTTGTGGTTTTTCACCATTAATGAACAATTTTTTGTACAATTTGCTGTCAGAGAAACATATGAGCTTTTCTCATGGAAACTCTACAGCTTTTCGATTTAGCTACATGGGTCTCCCCCAGGGATCATGTTTAAGCCCTCTTTTTGTATAATTTTTATGTCAAAGACATTGACGTGCTGTCTAGGTGACAACTGTACGTTGAGACAACTTGCAGATGACGTGCGTAGTGTTCGTCGTCACGGGACCCAATGGGGTCGATCTACAAGGACCCTTGCAGGATACCTTGTGACAATTTGTCTACTTGGGCTCTAGAGCTAGGTATCGAATTCTCTACGGAGAAAACTGAGTTGGTGGTTTTTTCTAAGAAGCATAACCCTGCACAACCAGAAACTGCCAAATTTTGGGTACACCGATAACTCATATCCTACGTCATTTAAATATCTTGGGTCTGGTCTCGATTCAAAGTGCACCTGGAGAGTCTCACATTGAGTACCTGAAGCGAAAATGCCAGCAAAGGGTCAATTTTTTCTGCACAATTACCGGGACCTGGTGGGGAGCGCACCCGCATAGATCTCCTAACGTTGCATCGGGACAAACGATTTTGTCGGTTATGGAATACGGTAGTTTTTGTTTTCAGTCAGCGGCTCGGTCGCACTTCATCAAACTGGAACGTATTCTGTATCGGTGTCTTCGTATCGCATTAGGATTTGCATGCGCTCGACTCACACCATGAGTCTTGAAGTGCTGGCTGGCATGTTGCCACTCTCAGATCGGCTTTACAGAGTTATCTCTCCGGCTCTCACCAGGTGTGAAGTTATGAACCCCCAGGTGATTGAAAATTTTGAGAAGCTCCTAGAGTTGAATCCTCAAACCCGCTTCATGAGCTTGTACCATTTGGCCCCTAACGCTGGATGTCAGTCTCTTCGCTTAATATTCCCAATTGTGTTTGCTTCTCCGACTTCGGAAATTCGGTTCATTTTGATTTATCCATGAAACAGGAGCTTCGTGGAATCCCAGAGCATCATCGTCCTATGATTGCTCCGGTGATGTTTGCTGCAAAGTTTGGCCCCTGGACGTTGGACTCCTCTAAAACGTTTTTCACTGACGGGTCTTTGATAGAGGACCTCCGCTGGCTTTGGTGTGTATACAATGAAAATTATAGCGTCGCTCGTAAACTTCAAGCACCTTGTTCTGTTTTTGTCGCGGAATTGGCAGCAATTTATTTTCTTTAGAAACTGTTGCCTCTTTTACACCGGATCAATACTTCATTTTCACGGATGTCTTAGTTCTATAGAGGCTATTCGCTCCTTGAGGCCGGTAAATCACACCTCCTATTTTCTTATGAAAAATACGAGGTATTCTAAGATTATCTTCACGTTCTTTTTATTATCACCTTTGTGGGTCCCTTCTCATTGTTCGATTCCTGACAATGAGAAAGCGGACTGCTTGCAAGGTGGGCGCTATGGAAGGCGATATTTATGATCGACAAATCGCCTTTCAACGAATTTTTCTATATTTTTCTGTCAGATATCACTCGATAGCTGGCAGTATAAATGAGTAGAGGAGACTTGGGGCGATGGCTACATTCTATCACTCCAAAGGTGTCTAAGAAATGTTGGTTCAGGAGATTGGATGTGGCCGAGACTTCATTCGTGTGATGTCTCGCGTCATGCGTCCAATCATTATTCTTTAAACGCTCATTTGTTCCGTGTTGGGCTGGGAGACAGCAATCTCTGTGGAGAATGCGGGACACAGGACGCAGATCACGTTATTTGGTTTTGTGCTGAGCATCGTGAGTCAGATCTGGGCTGTATGATTCCCTTCGGGCTCGAGGTAGACAACCCAATGTACCGATTCGAGATATTTGGCTGCGCGCGATCTGGAGTTTATGAAACTCATTTAAGGTGTTTTTGACTAACATTAGCCTTAGATTGTAGTTGATTAACTTACTTGTTTAGGTTAAATTTAGAGGAATGTGTGCGCCAGTGTGTGAGTGTGGTTGTGTGTGTGAGTGTGATTGTGTGTGTGTGAG